>CAUYRH010076010.1:0-33216 GCA_963574655.1 Perodicticus potto | reverse complement strand
TATATGCATATTATACACATTTAAAGTACATCATCATGAAATTTAAGTTTTTGTGTGAGTAGTACTATTATACCTATCTTGAGTGTCTTGCTTGCACTGTATCACATCATACCTTTGTTTAATTCTTAATAAACTGTTCACTTGTAAAAAAAAAATAAAGTACATCATCATTTTTAAGAGTAATTTTTCTTATCAAATTCTTACCAAATCAGTATTTGGGGTTTTCAGGGATGCAGTGTAAAGAAAAAGGTAAGAGTTTGTTTTGTTTGCACTTGTCATTTTCTTTTACCTTTTTAATTAAGGTTAGGAGATGCATTTTTTAAATAAACTTTCTTAGGCCACAATGATTAGATTTTTCACTTGTTAAAAACAGACAAGGTTTATAAGTTTCCAAAGTTGCCATAGAATTGAGTATTTATTCTGGTTCTTCTTTTGTGCTCATGAAACTGAATGATTAGGAACTATTACTACCCGAAGGGATACAGAGCTAAAGTTGTAAGATCAGCCATAGAGCGAGCTGGCCATTAATTATTCACATTGTGTTTTAGAGGTCTTTGAAGTAAATATTAAAACAGGCATTATTCAACTTAGGAGATAACTCACTCTGAGTCAGCAAATAGTTTTCACTTGAATTTTTAAATTCTCTTTCAACCATTTCAGTGCTGAGGAGGAAGTCCCTCTCCATTCATAGTTAAAGAGTTCTAGTGGGGGTGAGGTACTGACGTCATTAGGGAAATAAAAATCTTTTTGCTTTAAGGAACATAAAATCTTAAAGTCAAGATTTGATCACACCTTTGTGTGCAAGTAATTTCACATTATAAGAAGAAAAGGTCAAATCGAGTCCTTAATAAGTTTGTCTATTTTATGACGGTTAATTTATAGCAAGGATGCAGAGTTTAGCTAAAGTTGTCCTTGGGAACGGAGTGAGAAAGCACCTTTCCTGACAAGGATGTGCTGCCGACTGCTAAGTGTATAGCTGTATTATTGATTTGGTGTAATTTATAAAGCCAATTAATTTGTTCTTGTAAAGAAATGTTTTTAGCTCTGCGTTAAAATTGTTTGCATTTAAAAATGCAGGTGCCTCCCATAATGATTATTTAAACATCGAGGTCTAAAGTTTGTAGTGTGTCAAATATGTCTTTATTTCTTAAGAAATATATATTTCACATTAGCTTGTCCCATATATCCCCTGTGGGGAAAAATGTCCCTGACACCTATACCTTCTGTTCATTGTCCTTCTTTATATGCCCTCTGCTTTTCAATCTGGAGTTGCAGACTTAGATTGAAATGAGAATGAATTAGCAATTAGAATATTTACATTTAAAAGCAAATAAAAACTATGCAGTAAGGGTGTCCTTTAATTGTCATTTCTTTACTGCTCTCTATTTTATGTGCTGAACTCTGAATAGTAACTGGGCTTCCATCCTACTCTCCAGAAATACAATGTCTCTCCATTCCCTGACCATATCATTGACCAGAAAGATCCATTAAAAAATTAATGGGGAATGAAGACTAGTTGAAGAAGGAGCATTTTGTTACATGATGTGTACTGAATTTGGACACATGGATTGTTTTTCCTTTTGACTCCCCCAAGCCATACACCCCAATGTTTTATCACGAATGAGACATATACAATGTGTGTTTAGTTGTTACTGTTTTTGTTGTTATTGCATTTTTTTTTTTTAGAGTTTCACCCCTTTAGCCTCTTAATAAAAATGGTAAAAAGAGGAGGAAAGGAATGTGAGTGAGTGAGTCAGCCAGCCAAACGCAGATCCCCGGCTGGCAAAGCCGACTAAATTAGCATATGCTAGGCTGAGTATTTCCCTGTGCTGTTACATAATCCCTTTCTAATAGGAAATCAGTTCTCATACTTAACCCTTTCCGGAGGTTTGGAATTCTCCCACTGTTATATTTTTATTTTGCTTCATTTATTTTCTCATGAATTGTGTAGATCTGCATTGAAGGGCTTTTATGTCAAGTTTCTTTTTTTCCCTTCTTCAGCCTTTCTGTACAAAAATGTTCCATTCTGTGTCCAACTTCAGGATTCAAAAATCAACTTTTCTATAGCTTTCACTGAGGGGATCTAATTAGCATTTTAGTCTCCCTTTACTCACGTGCAGCTTTCTTTTGAAAATGTATTAGTTCTATGAGGTTCCCCTAAGGATTCATAATACTCTAGTTTGTTACATGTACTGTGATATTCAGTGTGCCTTAATTATGCACGTGTCCTCATTTCAAAGCCTTTTCAGGGATCATGTGGGATAGAACAGGGGTCTGGCTGTAAGTTCACTGTCATGTATTAATGTGTAGGTGGTATTCAGAGAAGGATGTTTCTAAAGGCAATTATCTATCTATGACTCCAATATAGCAAACAGTTACTCACACTCTGCACTTAGTAGTTACCCTGCCAAGGCAGAATTAAATTCACCATTGTGATACATAATACAGTATCTGTTATTTAGAAATAACAGATACTGCTCTGGGAATGAAATAAAATAATGAGGGAAAATGTGTATTCCTTACCCTGAATAGAGATTGTTCCTTTCACACTCCCAAACAAAAAGAAGAATCAGAAATTGTTCCTGTGTCAATACTCTATTCCCGAACTAGCCCATTAACACATTTTGCTGTGGTGAGATCTGGAAGTTTTCCTGGTTATTATATGAGGCTACAGATTTTTAAATAGTATTAATTGCCTGTAATCTTCATGAACTGCCAAATGTCAGTGCATTGCAAAATTTTAGACATATTTTCAGGTTTTGATTTGGATGTATTTGAACTGTGAAAATATAGGGGAACGCTGAAGTTAACTGAGGAGACAGGGAAAAAAACATCTTTTTTAAAGACTTCATATGTGGACGGATTGCTATAAGAATGGGGTTGTTTAGTACATGTTATTTATAAGTACATATTATCATTTATAAGGGGGATTATTCTCTTATATTTCATGACTTTGAGAGTGCATTTACATTGTGTTCTTAGACTTACACATATTACTCTGGCTTATGTCATAAGAAAATTTTGTTTTAATTTGTAAATAAAACTTGTGTGATTTTCTTTTTCTTATAGCTATGGCAATAAAAAGCATTTTATAAAATTGATATAATAAATATCAAACCAGGCGGTGCCTGTGGCTCTGGTATATTTCTTTTTATAATATTTTCATTCCACTGATTGATTCGTTTTCTTACAGTGCATCTAATCTTGACACAACTCGTTAATTGGACCCAGATAATATTTAAGTATTTATGTTGTAACTGCCAAAATGCCAATACAGTATTCTAAAATAGAATAAATATTTACAGTGACTTTTCATTTATATGTAATATAAAAGAAGATGACAAAAATGGATCCCAAGAAACAAAAATAATCTGAGTACTGATGTACTTCACAAAAATGTGGATGCATTGTTTTCCATGTGAACAGTCAGTTCATTTTAGCACTGTGAACATTTTCCTCAAAGCTTTGAATCTTCTTGATTTCTTTAAGTATCATAACCCCCTATCTTTTTTATATTTTCTAGAGATTTTATCTCTACCTCCAAAAATATCCCTGGTGATGATTTTGGTTAAGCATGAAGCCACGTGACCTTATTTTTCTACTGGATTAGCCAGCATTTCAGATAAATGTATAAAGAAAGAGGAAGTGGAGAGTGCAAGCTGACCTTGATCCGATCCTCCAGATTATGAGTATAGACTGACCTGCTTTTGTTATTGCCAAGCTGCAGAGGAGAGCTTCTCTGGTTAGATGCTGAAGTAGCAATCCAGATACATTCTTCTCAGTTAACTGGAAGGAATTCTGTTTTATTTATAAGGCCTTTTAAAAAATTATAATTATTGGCCTTTTTTAAAAAAATAATTGTTGGTTACTTATGCTTCTGCAATTGAGGACACATGTTTGCACTGGTTGAATTTGATCTATTTCCCTTTTTGCATTTGAAAGCCAAAGGGAGGTAGGATGGGAATATTAACTGCTTTTTTGAGGAGAATTAAATATAGTTACTGGGAGCTGAACACCAAAGAGCAAAAACTCTACAATTTGTAGTGACTGTATTTTCCCCATAAAGTATTTTAAGTACGCTTTCCCTAAAATGTCCCAGTGAAAGGTAGCTTTTCTTAAAAGTCATGTAGTTTATCTTCACATTTAAAAAAAAATTGATTTTAATTGATTTAAAAAATATCAATTTCCCTGATGTCTTTTGGATGTTTGGATGTTTTGACTTATTTTAAATGGTATTATTAAGCAGGCTAACAAGATTTGCCTTATGCAAGGTGCTGAAATCACTCTATCATCCTCATGGAGAAACATACATTCAATAAACAAAGAGCCAATGTAGATTATATTAGCTCAATTTGTTAAGGGTTACTGCTACTTTATAGTTGATGTAAGTTATATTTTCCCATGACTTCTAATAATACTTGGTCTTGCTGTATATTAAAACATATCTGTATGAAAATTATACTGGATTTTTCTTCTTCTCCCTGCTGGGTTCTTGGTCTTGGGAATTGAAAATGAATTCAGGGACCACAGGCAAGCAGAAGTTTCTTTAAACTTTAACTCACTCACTTCTGCCCATTGGCCTTCTGTTCCCATGGGTGCTTTTCTCTGCCCAATCCCTGGGGGAGGGGGTGGTTCTCCCTGTTCTGTCCTGTCCAGCAACTTGTAGGGACCAGTGGATCCACAGGTTACACTGGTGCTCTGTGGTGGTCATGGAATGGCCTGCAGGGGATTTTCCAGGGTTGCTGACTATGCCCAATGTCCTTTACGGACCCCTTTCCTTCTTCCACTGCCTCATTTTCCCTATCTCTGCCTAAAGCCTTCTGGCTCCTATCAGTACTATAGCTGCAAAAGAATAACTTTCTTTTCTAATGTGGCTTCTGTTTAGCTCTTGGTGATTGACTTTCTAAAGACTAGTTCATAAACAGGAAGGTCATTTGGGAAGCAATTTTTGTTGACTATTTCACAGTTTGGTTAAAAAAATATTAATATATTATAGAATTTTATTATGTTAAGCATATTCCTGTACATCTATAGTTGGGTATAATCTTTTAATTTTTCATGTGTACCACATAATTTCTAACATATGGAAAAGTAAGGAAAAGCTATACCTTCCTGGTTCTCAACAGTTTTTTTCTTTCTACCTAAACATATATTATAACACAGTCAGTATAGCATTAACTTAAGGTCTTAAAATAACATTTACTAAAATTCAAAAGTTTTAATCATTATCATCCACTCAGAAAGTGAATTTTAATTTAATGGATGGACTTTATTTGTTATCTTAAATGCTAAAACATGTCAAACCAGCATTCCTGTTCAGAGTCACCAAATTAAAAACAATACCTACAATATTCTTCAAAAGAATGCTGTAGTCTGAACATTGTCTCATAGAAAGACATAATGCTAACTCTCATGAAAAAGAGGTTGTGTGTTCAATAACATTTATAAGCATATTTTTAAAGATTAAGTAAAATTTATAAAGGATAATTTCATGTTCATTGTTTGCTTTTTAAAAAAATTAACATAGATAATCTATGGATTAGGTTAGACCAATTGTGGTGTGAACCTTCAGATCTATCCATACCATTTTACTTCCATGCAATAGCTAAGATGAAGGTATTGCTAGAGAGACAAGCAGTTGTTAGTTTCTCAGAGGACTGGTGGGTGTCTCTAAATTCATATTTACTTAGTTTTGCTTTAAACAATTTTATTGACTGTAAGTGTGAACTATCAACAAAGCAAAACATAATATCCCAGAAGATATGACCTCATAAAGTACATGTTATTATAAAACATACATTTGCTGGGTATGGACAGACTGGAGAGGGTAATATTTTCATCATTTAATGATGGTCTTTGTTGTTGTTGTTGTTCCCAAGACAGAATCTCATTCAGTTGCCCTGGGGTTGAGTGCCATAGCATTATAGCTCACAGCAACTTCAAACTCTTGGGCTCAAGTGATTCTCTTAGCCTCCCAAGTAGCGGGGACTACAGGCGCCTGCCACAAGGCCAGGCTATTTTTCATTTGTTTGTTTGTTTATTTTTTCAAGAGAAGGGGTGCCTCCTTCTTGCTCAGGCTGGTCTGGAACTCTTGAGCTCAAGCAATCCAATGGCCTTGGCCTCCCAGAGTGTTAGGATTACAGTCATGAGCCACCATGCCCGACCTGATGGTCTTATTATAAGGTAAAAGTAAAGCAAATCAGGCATTAGGATTTGCCTCCTAAGATCTTCCATCACTTAGTTGCACCATGAAGAAGCACAGGAATGAGTTGATGAAGGAGGAATAAGGAAATAAGAGATACTTCTAATCCTTGGGTAGAACATAAATAAGGACACAGTCTGACTGCTGCGAGAGTGGAAGTGGTAGTGAGGTTGGCATGGTGGTTGTTATTTTGTAGTTGAAGTTCTTGATTCTGTAGCGGGTGGCACTATCATTGGGCTAATGTAGGCTTTGGTTTTGAAGTGCCCTGAAGCAGCAAGATGTAACTGTGGAAATCAAGAGGCCCCTGTCTTAGAGGCCTTGAGAAGTTTCCTTTTCTTGCAGCTTTGTTTCTTCCCCTGCAGACTGAGAAGTTGGAACCACATCCATTCCTTGGCAATGTGTTGTAGAGGGAACTTACGGATGACTGCAAACTGTTGAAATGGCATTTTTTTCTTTCCACCTAAACATATTTTATAACACAGTCAGTGTAACATTAACTTCAGGTCTTAAAATAACATTTACTAAAATTTAATTTTTACATCCATCCCATGCATTATTCAGTGCTTAAAGTTTTTACATATGTAAACAGATTTTTATTCTGATATATGTGCCTATATAAATTTTGGAGCTATTCTTTTTCTATCAATGAATTTTACAAATTAATTTTGTAGTCATCAGCTTGAGTTTGGGCCATACGTACATTTCTTAGGAAATTATATTTCTTAGATCAACTCTGAAAATTAGGAAATTGTTGTTCCTTTAGTCATATTTATTATTAGGAACTGACTGAATTAGGTTTTTCAGTTTTCAGTTCAAATTGATTTTTCTGTACATTTGATGTATGTGTAAAAATTTCTGTGATAAGAACTCAGCTGCAACTCAAACTTTGGACTTCACTTTATAAATGCAAATAATGTAACTTAATCGTGCATACACTCATGTTAACCTAAAATTAAAAAGAAACTCTATGATTATTTTGTTCTCCATAGCCTTTGGTTTTCTTAAGCATAATTTAGTAATTCATTGATCATGTTTTCACAAATTCCTATTTGAAGGCAGTGTTGTAAATGCTGGATATACAAGTGAAAAAAATGGAAATGGCTTTGCCCTTGTGGAGTTCACAAACTATTGGTGGCCAAATAATATATAAATCAAAATACATGTATCTTAATTCTTTTTTCTGAATTAAAAATAAAAATTCTACTTTTGTAGTAATATATTTTCAGCAGCAACAGAATAAGAATAAGGATATATCAATGAGGATGTGGAATCACTGATTTAATATCAATGCCATAAGCCTCACTGGGCTTTTAACATTTTTTATTTAAGCTTAGTTTAAAGAGCTCTCATTTCCTCCAGCCCTTTATCCTGAAAACATTCTCAGTATGATGCCAGTTTCTTTCTTTTTTTTTTTTTTTTCATTAATACAACTTGAAAGAAGCTGACAAGTGAACAAGAAATATTCAAGCAGGCTGTATTCTAACTGATTTGTTGAAGAGGATGATTCATTTAATTTCATAAAGGCTCAGTGGGCCAGAACAGTGGATGACCAGGTCAGCAGAGGGAATGTAGGGGAGAAGAGGTCTGTGAGAAGGATCTATGTAACAAGCAACAATATTTAGTTTTTTAGAGCTAGAGTTCTGCTTGAGCAATTCCGATGTTACCAGCGACAGTCATTTAAAGAGCTGCTGATGCCTCAGGGAAAACATTTTTAAAGTGTCCTATCTAGAAACAATGCTCCTTGTACTGTATCATATATATTACAACTCTGTCCTTTGCTTATATTACAATATATTGTGCCTGATTAAAACCTGTTCTTAGCTTTTTGAGAATGCCGATTAAATGTTGCTTCTGAAACCTTTCTTCCTGCTCAATATGCTCTGAGTATGATCGAAATATTAGCCACCTGGTAAACAAAGCTGGAGAATAGATGGGAAGACCATTTAAGAACTTTAAAAATAAAATGAATTTTATATACAATCATTTAAAACAGTCAAGAAGATACACGAACAGGCTAAAAATATTCTTAGCATCATTGTGTCATTTCCATTACTATTTAACTTTGATGATTCCACAGTGGAAATGATGAGGTATTTCTAATAGAGTATTGCATTTTTGAATATATAATGTACTGGCTAGTGATATTTCTGGAATATGTGATGTGCAAGGTATTGTAGATAATATGATTCTGCTCCAATTTTCTTTGATGCATACGTTGAAACTCATATTGGTGATGTTGTAGCACATGTAATTATTATATTGAGAGATTTGTGTAGTGGGATATACATAACAGTACAATGCAGTTTAAAAATTTTCAGCTTACCCATTAATTTGAGTTCTAATTTCTTTTTATTTTATAAGAAACTTTAAAATTAAAGCATATCAAGTAAATGCTGTGTTGCATTTAAACAACATTTAATAATTTGCTAGAGTGTAGTTTTATAGTCAATGATTTATTTTGAAAATATATTCAGTTTTCCAGCGTCAGAGATGCATCCGTATTTGGAAACTTTCACAGAGGGAACTAGGTGGTGCTGTTCTGTCATCTTTGTGTCTCAATGGTCTCTTTGGTCCTGCTCTGATCATTAAACACTTTCACACAAGAACCACATTAAGTAAGGTGCAGTTTAGGCCTCCAAGCGACATTCTTTTTTAATAACCTGCTAAGTTTATTTTGGTTTTGTATTTTTATTTTCATCACTGTTTTTTTGTATAGCAGATAAAACTTCTTTCCTAAGCAGCAAAATACATCCTCACAACTTACTACTTACCTCATTTCCTTAATGTTTAAAATCTTTAAATCTTTATGTTCCCATGTCTTTTTAAAACTTTGGCTTTTTATTTGCCAAAACGTTTATTATTATTTGAGTCAGAATTTGAAATAGTAACATTTTGTACTTTTTAAGAGTTGATTTTATTTAAAATGCCACAGATACGCAAGCTCAAGAAAACATGTATTTATAATGATCATTTGCAATATCACACATGGTGTGAAATCTTTGAATGAGAAGAAACAGAAATCTATCTGTTGAAAGGAAATTCTATTTGTCTAATTTACTTCTCTGTTAAGGAGAACTGACCTCAATCAGGGCATCTGTTATTCTTTTCACATTTCTGGACTTGATCAAGATAATTGTGCCTTTCCATAATCTTTGGGCTAGTGTGAAATAAAACACTTATTTAAACCTAAATAAATAAAGAACAATGTTGTCCACTCTCCCTATATGTTTAGCACACTGGTATCTCTGAGGCATATTTTCTTAGTATGCAATGTAGTTCCTGTCAGATACAGTAACATTTTGAAAATGTAACTAAGAGAAAATTTATAAAGAAGTGTAATTTATTCTATCAATTATCATCCCTTCTTCTATATAAGCTATTGTGATCTATATTTCTGAATGATATTACTGTACCACTTGTGAAGAGCATATCATATAATTTATTCTCTAAGGAAAACCTTGTTACAAAGTGATGATAAACTACTCAAGCGTTCTGCCCATGTGCCTCCTTGTAGAATGGAAATTCTACATAATATTAGTTCAAATGGGGAAAAATATCCATGGCCCTTATTTCTGATATAATAAAACCATCTTGCTGCTATTTAGATCATAAAACATTTAGATTTTACCTTAATGGAGAGCTGAGTGTTATATAGAAAACTCTTTGTATTTTCTGTTATCTTCCCAGTCTTTTATCTGTGGGAGACAGAATCAATACGAATTTCAAAATGGTTCCACAGGATATCATCTTACAATGTCGAGAGATAATCTCAGAGATGAACATCTTCCAGACTAATAAACGTAAGTGAGAGTATTGCTAGACTTCTGTGCTCATGTCTGGCCTCCCCAAATAAAATAAAATCATGAGTTTAGAATGGGAGAACTGCTGGAGAGAACTAGGATTTTTTTTTATTTACAAGAAACGCCTTCATTTCTATCAAATGCAAATTTTCCTAAGAAGGATTAGCTAACTCCCATTCTATACTGTCATAGACTTTACAATGTGAAGAAACCTTCACACCCCCTGGTAAATAGATTTTAAAAATCAAGAATACATAAATAGTATTACGTTTGGGCCAACAATATTTGTATTAAAATATTTTCTAGCTTTTTAATACTATAGTTATGAGAGCAAAGCTTGGGTGGAACAAAGAAATTATGACAGGCATTCATAGATTTACCATTCTCCATGCTCAAAAGTATGTGTTCATGAAAAATATTTGCTTCCCTTTTGAAAGCTGATATTTTGTCAGGAATGCTAACAAGAGATTATTCAACTTTGGCATATCAGGTGCTAAATTTACCTGATTAGGGAAGACTATCATAGGATCAATGATTTTCTGATAGCCTATTTTTAAAATACGCCATATTTTAAATAAAGCATGAAATTTAGTGGAGAAAAATATAAATCATAAATGAATATATCTTAAAATGATTTCTCCTTCAAAAATATCAAAAGTCTATTGGCTATTTTAGTTAATTTCTTAAGTATGAAAAATATAAAAAAGCCCTTATATTTGGTGATAATCCAATGATTACTTACAGTTGTAGAGGTAAATTAGACTGAAAGACACAAACACTTATCTGGAAATATGTTTCAGCTTGGAATGAGGCTCTTGAGTTCATACCAATATGTTCTCTGCATTACTTCTCGGAGAGCTTTCGTTAGAATAAGAAAAGGCTCTTTTTACAATTATTTCTGTTGAAAATGAATCTCAGGAAATATAGAAAGCCATTAGCTATTAGTAATCAATGGCAGCAAACATCATTCTAGCATGTTATCTTATCCGGGAAACTTGGGAAACTTTCACCTTTGGAAACTTCTATAGAGGTTTCCTTTCATCTTGCCACGTTTTATCAATGATCAAAGATTTATATCTCATGGATCTAAAGGTGGTTTTACTTTAAAAGGTAGACTAAACAAAAAATAAACCTCAAAAGCAATAATAAGTAAGAGATTTCTGGATTTCTTTTGAGATCAAAGTCAGACGGCAAAATAGGTGAAAATTCCAGAAAAAGGGCTGATGGTAATTAAGGGAACAAAAGCAATAGTGCGATGAAAAAGAAGGATTTAGATCTTTTGTACTTTTAAGTGTATCTTTCTTTATTACATGGATAGAATTTCCAAAGAAGAACTGATGTGGAATGATAGCTGATATCAGCAAATCAAGGTGTGAAGGACCCATTGGATACTGTTTCATCCCACTGGTGAAAGAGGTTTGAATAGAACTAAATGAGAACTTAGTATTGTGTTTGGTGTAGCACATCCAGAGTCTAATTGTTGTGGAAGAGCACTGATAATGAAGAAGCATAATATCATTAATAGGTTTAAATAATAGTAAGTACATATGACCAAAAAATAAAATAATAATCTTTGGGGAAAATATATTTCCATAAACTTAATATACTCTCATGTACAACTTATATAAAACTAAGAATTTTCAAACTATGTCTTCCCTAGTTGACTTTGATTATGTCAAGATTTAATTTATCTTAAAATTAGTACTCTGGTCTCTCTCTGTTGGCATTAATATGCATGGACGTAATGGGATGCAGTCGTTAGGACATGCTTGTATTTTATAGGTCAATCTTAGGAGAAACTTTATGGCTGGACAGTTTACAAATTTTCAAGTTTTCAAAAAAGTATCTTATTGTTGACCAGATATATTCAGATATGAAACTGGGAAAAGCATCACAAAAGAACAGTTCTTAAAAGCAACAATAATTTCATTATTGACTTGTTTTCGATAGCTATTGACTTCACCAGACAACCAAACATACAAAAGCAGTTTCTATATTAAATTCCTAGTGTTAATTAGCAGAAGTTTCAAAGAGAATATTGCTTACTTGAAACTAAACTGTTAAATCTGAACAGAACGTTATGCTTAGGGAAGCCACCTTCCCTAGCCTGAAACCTTCTGAAATAAAGGCACTTGTGAAAAAAATTGTCTTCTCATTTCATATAAATAAACAAAATACATAGTATAAATTAGATATGCGTGGTAAGCATTTAGAAATGGAAAATGTACATTTGCTAATCTAAACATTAAGGCATTAATCTAAATGTGCTAATAATTTTAAATTGTCCCCCAGAACATTATGGAAGACATCGGGGTCCCTGTCAGGAATTATATATTATCTTGTTAACAGTTGCCTATTTTCTGCCTTTTTCCTACTGGCTAGAAAGCTCTGTGAGTGCAGGGATACCTTTTATTGTTTTTATCTTCTACTTTTAGAATATTGTGTGGCATACATTTGTTTTGAATAGCTATTGTTGTCTGAATGAATATAATGCTCTTGATTTATTTTTAAATAGAAGATTCATTACTTTTTGATCAACTTCCTACAGAGAACAGAAACCAAATTAACCCTTGTATTTAAAATACACTTAACATTAGTAATAACTCAATAGAGTTATCTTTTCTGAGACATATCACAATCCGTTTTGATTGTATATCATTTGTTACCTGAGAACATTTGGAACTATATTTATATGTTTATGGCATAAGACTTCAAGCATAATGCTAGTGTTGCTCATTTAAAACAATGAGAGGGAATTTACTTGCAGAATGCCATAGAACACTTTTTGAAGTGTTCAATCTATTTCCTGTGTTAGTTTGTCATTGCTAGGAGTTAGGGAGGTGTCTGTGTGTGTTCTTAATATCGGAAATTTGTCTGAAGTTATGAAATTGTAACTGAGTTATATGAAAACAATAAAACTAAAGATCATAATAGGCCTTTGGGGAAATTTTACATAAGAAATATGTTTTAGGAAAATCAGATATACGCTGAGTATAAACTCGGCTGCACTTTAGATTTACATGTGATCTCATTTCGACCCTATTTAAATGTTATTGCAGTGGCAACATAGTGTAAATGCAAAGTGCAAGGGATAGGGCATTAAGAACTAAAGCTCTGATTATGCCTGTGCCATTGGCTTTCTCCATTGCCCAGGGAAACGGCTCATCTCTCTAGAAGTCAGTTATTCAGATGGTGTTAGGCTTGGATCATTTCCAATGTCACTTTGCAACTTAAAGACTGACTCCAATTCAGCAGATGAAATTAAATAAATGGATATGCTTCACAAAGGTTAGGATATGATTATGTCTTTTTTTGTTAAATGAAAAACTTTCGATCAAACTGTCATAAAGTGAAGAAATATATTATTAGTAGTGTTTATAAAATTCTATGATGTACAATTATCTACTGTGTTTTAAAAATTTATGATATTTATTAATGTATATAGTGGTCTATTGGCATATTTAGTGATACAAATCAATAAATATTTTTTGTTATATAATTCCATTTGTTTGAAAAATGTGTGTGCCTGTGTATATACTTTATTGTATTTCTGACTTTTCACCCTATTCTCTATAAAGAGAGCCAGGAATAACTAAAAGAGATATCTTTGAAGAAATTTTCATTTGGTAAAACACTTTTAAGAAAAATCTTAAATTATTTGAGATTATTACCCTGAAGTGGGGGAGGAATGAATAATTCCAGGAAGACTTGAATGAATGAAGATCATTTTATACTGAGTGCCATAAACAACAATTTTTATGTTCATTAAGGTTTTCAAAACAAAGATAATTGTTCTTAAACTACTCCAAGTGTACACTAGATTTTTATTAAGAAATAATTTTCAAATAAGACTCCTTGACTTTAAAATAGGAGGCAGTGAAATGCTTTTTTAGTGTCTAGCAGGATGGATTAATTTTTTTCATCTTTTTTGGACTATTTAAAAGTGTGCTATTTCAAGTTAAAGTAAGAGAACTGAAGGGCCTCAGATCAGGAGATAGATCCTCATGAAACCACTTTGCACAGTTTACAACTAATCCACAATTTCACTTTTGTCGAATGGAATTTGTTGTTATGAAAGTCAAATGCTTATTTTTTCTTTGAAAGTATGTCGTGAAATAAAGGTTATTGATTAATTTAGAGTAGATTTCATAATAATCCTAATCCTAATCATACAAAGAGTTAAATTCCCTGCATTATGGGAACCAATGCAAAGCCAGTGCAGAATGTTTATAGACGATCTGGAAGGTCAGTCCGCAGACTAATTCACCGACAGCCCCAGATGCCCAGCTAAGCTGCCAACACAGTTGCTTTCGAGTCTGCCAGAAAGTCAGCTGCAGCTGCAGGGAACGTTCTTTTTTTCTTTTCTTCCACCCATTACTAAGCGTGTGGATTTTACAATTGCCATGGAAAAAACAGAATTAGAAAATGTAATTCAGGGTGATGATCACCTCACTTACCCTATTAATGGGTTTCAAAGTAATTTATTATGAACAGCAAAATATAAACAGGAGGTTTTGCACATGTGCATGTTCTCAAATAATCCATTTAGTCACATTTTGAAAACGAATTTGGTGAGATTGCTTTCCAGTTTTAGATTCTATCTTCTTCATTTTTTGAACTCCTGGTAAAATAACAACAATAATAATAATAGCTGCCTTTTTTAGGTTGTACTGTTATCTGCTGTTGGAGAAACAATTCTACAGGTTACTGGTGGAGGGGGAGCTGGTATGGTGTGGTTTTAAAATCACACCGTGACCTCTGATCTTCCATCGGTGTATAATTTTTAACAAGAGATTTTACTTTTCTAAGTTTAAAGTATTTCACCTGTTAATTGTGATAAAAAGCTCAAAGTATATGGGGAGAGTTAACTAGTTAATATAGTGGAAGTCCTGCTATCATGTCCAGAAAATTATAAGCCTTCAATAAAATGTATAGATAAAGTGAGAGAAAGTAGGAAAAACGTTAAATTCAAAATTTATAATTAAGTCCCCAAATGTCTGGATGCACATGGCTCAGTGGTACCTTTGAAAAATTTCCTACTAGGCACCAATACATGTCTCTTTGTATATTAAAAGCCTAGACTTCTCCTTTATTTAATTAATCCATGTAATGGAATCTCATTTGCAACCCTTAAATTCATTAAATGGAAATTTGGAAAATTATAAACTTCTTTTTTTATAATAGTTTTTTGTTTTGTTTTGAGACAGAGTCCTGCTCTGTTGCCTAGACTAGAGTGTCCTGGTCTCAGTCTAGCGCACAGCATCCTCACACTCCGGGCTCAAACAGTCCTCCTGCCTCAGCCTCCCCAGTAACTGGGACTGCAGGCGCGGGTGTGTACAGTAAGATCTCACTTTTCTGAGGCTGGTCTGAAACTCCCAAGCTCAGGGATCCTCCGGCCTCAGACTTTCAGGATTACAGGAGTGAGTCACCGTGCCCAGCAGTTAAAACAACAAACAAACAAAAAAACAAAAAAAAAACAAACTCAGTAGTATACGATAGGATTTTGTTTAAATAGGTAATCACATGAGAAAGACTGAAGAATCCTAGAAAAATGTAACAGGATTAACAACATTGTATTCTGGGCTGGAGTGACAAAGAGGAGACACTGAAGGAAGAAAAGAAAGGGATCTTAATGTCTATCAATGTATAAATAAGGATTGGAAGAAAAGGGACCGTACAGCTATATTACTTCATTATATGCATTTTAGATGCCTTTTTGCTATGGTAACTTGAAAAGCACCTCCTAATTTAAATGTATACATCTTCCAGTTGCTGCTTATTTTTCTGGTTCTCCCTTTTTGGCTTTCTCATTTCCTCCTTCCCATCTCTCTCCATTCCTTTCTTCTGGTCTTTCTTCTGAAGCACAGATTAGAATATAGTGCAGAGTCTTTTACCTTGTTGAAAAGCATTATATATATTCCTGGAAAGAGTTGTTTTCGTACAGATTGGGTCTCGGAAACTAAATGAAATCAAATATCAACAACATAGCCAAGAAATGTACTATTTAAATGAGAACTGTTGCCAAGGTCTAGGAGGTGATCACATTCTCTTGCTTTTCTGGTTTCAAGAACAATTATATTTCAGTGAAAGACACTTACTTTAGGCCGCAAACAAAACCCAGTTCATACTGTATTTGCTTTCCTGTTTTAAGGGAGGTTCACGGGAAATCCACAGCTTTTAAATTGTGGAGTGTAAATAATCTAAGTGAGCTTTAAAATGGCCCGGCTGCTGTTTCATAGCTGACAAGATATGCAAAGATTTTGGATACCAAAATTTGTTATGTTCTCTCTCTAGTGAATTTTGAATATGGATTTGTCATTCTGAGAAAATAACTCATTTTAGGATTCGTCATTTTCAAGGTCATGGAATATTCACAATGGCCTGCTTTATTTACTAAATGAAATATTAATTTTTTCTTCTACATGTAGATCTATAAAATGGACTATCATTTTTAGTATTTTAAAATTATCATGTCTACAAATTTTTAAAGTGTTTTAAACATTTTTTAATAACAATTTATGAAGATAGTCTGTATCAACATGAACCACGTATCTGGATATAAATCGACAAATCCAAGATAAGTATTTCTACCTAGCACATAAACTAATAGCATATTTATGTTTTTATTAACATTGTAGTATATACAAACACACTATTTTTAAATGAGTGAAAACTATGGAAAAGACAAATAAATGTATTTACACAAATGAAAGAATTAGTGTTTGGTTTTATGTTACTTTTTTTATTATGTGAGTATTATATATATGTATAATACATAGTATCTATTCTTTCAAATTATTCTTCAAAATTTGAGCTAGGATTTAAAAAATAATACTAATTGGGAGATGTGAAACTAACGTCTCAGCAGACAATACAAAATTACTTTGCTAAAAATAAAACAGATTAATTATTTAACAAGAAAAGAGGATTGAACACTAAAACATGAAATGGTAATACATTTTACTGAAATACAGGTTAATAACTAAAAAGGATACACTTTTTAGAATGTTGTAATCTTAGTGAAATAGGCTCTTTAGGTTACCCTTTCTAAAATGGGATTATTACATTTCCATATATCTTATTTGAATATTAAAGCCTTGATTTTTTTATTTTGCAATGTATCATTTGTGTGCTATTATCCAAAGACGACTAAAACCAGAGATTAAGTTGTTTTTCATCAACTCTTACTTTTCACCAAGTCCTTTAGAGAGCATCTCTTCTAATGCGTAAGTGTTATGCTAAGAAGAAATCCCAGTAAAATGAGTTTGTTTCTTCTCCTGCGGATTTCTTATGTGCATCTTTTATTTTGAAAGATAACTGAAAACACATATTTCATTGCCCTGTGTATTAGTTTGAAATTTTACTATTATGTCTGAAATTCTAAAAAAGTCAATTTTTAATAAAACAAATTTTATGAGAAATCCAATGAATACCTTTTAAGAGAGTGCTGATGATAGAATACCTGCACACTGCCAGAAAAGCTTTCTTCTGTGCAAAGTCCTTAGAGGTGTCAGAAATCATTGTCTACCTCCCCCGTCTTTCTGCCTGGAGCCAAGCAGGGAATTAGGAAGCGCAGAGAAGTACTGGACACACAATGGCTTTCAGTGGGTATTATTGATGACCAGACACCTGCTAGGAAGTAAAGGCATTTAATCCATATTATTTCCACTTTCACCTGTCAGCTCAAACATGGCCGGCAAAAGAGTTTTCTGTCAAACATTAGCTTTGGCTTTGCATTACGATTTTTATTTTTCGTTCTTGCAAGTTCAATATAAATGTTTTTAACTGTGTGGAGATGGACTAGAAAACATACACTCTCTGACTATCAAAATATTCGGAGATTGGGATATACGTATGTGCAAATTGTCAACTTCAAAACATTATTTTTACAGATTAAAAATGCCTAGTATATTAAGTCGCTTTTGGAGCTTCCATCATTACAAATACTTGAATCCTTATGTTAATCATTACTTGTTACAACACTAAGAATATATTTTGTTTGTATTTGTTTTGAAGGACTTTTTAAAGGGAATTAAGAAGTTACTTTTTCCAGAGAACAGACTGAATCATATTTTCAAGGGGTGGAGACAATAATTTCCTTCATTGAAGAAATCTTTGTGTCCTATGCCTAGGTCAGCCTCTCTTCTACCTGGTAGGCTTCCAACATCATAAGCTGAGGAATCAGTTCAAGTAGGCATATTAAACCAACCACAGCTTTTCATCTATTTTTCTACTTACAATAGGACTATAAACGCTGCGTTAGTGAACCTTTGACATTATAGCAATAATCATATCCAATGTCTTGGGGAAATGATTTGAGACACATACAAGCTTTAAAGGAAACTGGAAAATTATTTTTATTGTATCACTTTTGATGGAAACCTTTCTGTAACATATATTATGCCTCCTTTTGTGAAAAATGCTAAAAATAATGTAAGCTTTTCTCAGGATCTCAGCAAACATATCATCTGGGATCTGCTGCACTAGACGGCAGAGTTCTGCAAATCTTTTTGAACTTTTCTGCCCTTCACCTAATTGTGCATTATGCTTGCCATTTACACTCACTTAAATGATTTCTTTTTACAATTGGATATCAAGAATTCAGGTTGAAAGGGAAAAATGTTAAAAATTCGCTTGGAAATATATAGGGGAAAAGACACGTATTTAACAAGGCACGAATGAGAGCCGGACGGCTGGTGATTCATCCGACACATCCAGACACCTAGGTCTGAGCCTTCCACGCTACAGATGCTTCTTTTGAGTCGCCTTCTGCGTATCTTCACTAAAAAGATAACTAACCACACGAACAGATAACATGTCTCAAGACTGAACTTATTATCTTTTCCGGTCAGTTGCCCCTCTCCTGGTTTTCTGCATCTTTGCAATTCCCTGGCTCAGTTACTGCCATTGTCGTCACCCAAATGTGAAGGGTAAAAACAAAACAAAAAATGACACGTGATGCTGCCCTTAACTCCTCCATCTCTCTTACCTTCCACCTCAACTTAATCCGCAATCACTGCACGGCCCTTTCTTTTCACCCCGTTGCCACAGGCTTGTTTGGATGGATCCTTGCCGTTTTTCACCTGCATCACCATTAGGTTTTCTCTATCGACAGTCTCTCCCCTGCCTCCAACGGTCTCCAGTTGTACATTCGTGACTTTTTTTTTTTTAATTTATGTTACTTTTCTGTTTTATGACAAGCTCTCTATAAGATCACTCCTTTCAACCCCAATGGAAGCACAAACTCTTTAGTTTGACATAAAAGACTTTCCCATTCTACCCCCCAAATGCTAGCCACATAACACAACCCCACCCACTCTCTGAGAGCCCCATTTCCTTTCTACTCGCAGCATTTCTAAAGGCACACACATCTTAATATGACTTTATGCCTTATACTTGCCAAACATTAATGCGTATAAGAGGGTACTAATGATTTTAGGCATAATGAGAAATAATCTTGGAAATGAGCCATATTTGGAAGTCAAAGCTGGATGAGAGAGTGTTTGCAATGCTGAACCTTAATAGGCAATATGATTGTGAATCCACTTTATAGACTCAGGAGAAGAAAACGAAATGCAACCAAAGAAAACAGATTTTTATTTTTTTTTCTTTGTGGATTCATGCCTTGTGTTCAAGATTACTCTTCTAATTATGATTAACTTGGTACTTAAACCCCAAGTTGTGAATTTTTATAGGTATATGTATATGGATATAGTTCTAATACTGGAGTAGATTGACAATAATATTGTTTTATAACCTTCTAATTATAATACAATTATAATTCAGTATTTGAAGTTAACAAACAAACAAACAGGCCTAGGCACTTTGGTCAGCAGAGATTTGAATTCTTAATCACATTTATGAATTGTGAATCAAAATCAGGTTAATTAAGACAAGTAATAGTATAAAGTGTTAACAAGTGTAACTCTTAGTTATATTCAGGGATTTTAATATTTAGGTAATGCTATAAAGACTTTTTAAAATATAACTTTTCTTAAGACAATGGAGACAATATAAAGAGTTTTAGTTGGAACTTTATCAAAGAGATTTGAATCACTCTAGAGATTAATTTTTAATCATGGCTTATTAATAATAATTGAAAGGGGAGGAAAAATTCACATTCATCGATGTTTGCTTCTTTGATACTAAATGATTACACATACCCCATTTAAGTTATTTTGATTTATTCTTCACTCTCCCAGATGTATAGGAAATGAGGCATAATGTCACTAAAAGCAAACTATTTTGTAATATTTTTTCCTCTTTAATAACAGCAGTTATTTTAGTAGCATTGCTGACCCAATAATTGCTAGTGGGTCCAAATTGGATGTACTTCAGTTAATGCATCAGTAAGTGAAGTACCTTCCATGCAATTAAAAGATTCTAATCTAACCAAAGAAGAGATCTTGTTCATATTGACCACTTTAAATTCAGACTATGATTTCATATTTTTGAAATGGCCCACGGCTTAGCTGACCCCATTAGCGGGATGCAACTCCCCTTTGGCACAGCCAGTTGTGACTGAGTAAGCATTTCTGAAAGCCTCTGAATGAACTTCAGCAGACGACTGCCGTTGCCTGATTTCCAAAAGTTAACACTGAGTAAAAAACCGTCAAGGTGTTTAACATGGAGATTGAAGAAAATTCTAGATTGAAGTGAGGGGTAATTAGGTAGCATCAATAGTTATTGCCTTTGAAGTGAACCAACTTGATATTAGCCATTTATTGATAACTATTTTCCGTAAGACATTTACTTAAATTTCATTACACATTTGTGACCGGAATTATTACAGAGTAATTAGAATGGGTAAATTTTCCTCTTGTCATTAATTTAATGGTTGATACTTCTGTACCCTTGACTATAGAACTTAATTTATGGGGATGGGTCTTCCTAAGCATCGGGCAGTTGTCACACTCCTTCTCCCACTACTATTATGGGAAATGCAATTCTCAAAGGAATGTATAAATAAGAGTAGTAATGGACTGCCAAGGGATATGCTGAAGGGTAGAAGGTTGCACTTGATTTTCTGTTTGGAATGGACCTTGCATTTCTAAATTAGAGTACAGACAGTAGGAGAAAAATGAAAAACTTTCTGTCCTTTTCAAAAAGGCTATGGTTGGGTCACTAACTGCATTTGTATCCCAGTTCAATTTGATCTGTAGAGAGTACAGTGATCTTCCCAGATTTTGGCAAAGGGATGTGTGTGTGTGGCCTGGCTGACTCACCAGATGCCCTCTTTTAGAAGGTGTCTTCTGTAGTATTTTACTACGAAGACGGGAGTGACTACACAAGGAATTCTGCCAGCCAGATGCCATTTTAAACTGCTAGTCTCTGCTTTTTTAGTGCAATGCAACATGAATTGCTGAGTATAAAGGATTTTCTTTACTAGTTATGAAGGAGAACTAAAGTTCAGCTTCAGTTCTCTCCCAAGAAATATTCTCTGACACCCTGAATTCCTCCTCTACTGGACTCCGAGCATCCTTCATCTTGCTCTTTTCTCTATGAGTAAAAGGAATGTCTTGCCCACCAGAAGATAGACCTAGAAAGTTTTCCATTTCCCCCTCTTCTCCTGCTCCGTAGTCTATTCAGATTTGGTAATACTTAAATCAGTGGTGTGAGCTCAATGACAAATGGCTAATCTGGGGGATTTGTGTAGATTATGTAATCACAGTAGCTTGAGCTGAGATTATTAATGTGTGCTTATTAAAATTTACAACGTACATGGAATTTCCCAAGCCACCAGCAACTCATATTTGTTTATGCCTAACCCCGCTGTCTCCATCACTCCCCATTCAGTGCCCTCCTGTGCAGTAATGTGCCACAACTGTTCTGTGTTGCCTGTTTTCCTAATTGGTGGAACTGATAAGGATAAATGACCCCAGTCCTTCCCCTGCAGGGGTGTGTGCTGCCCACACCGCTGAACATGGTCCTTGTCTAGGGGGTAGGAGGATGAGACGTACCTCGAAGGAGGGTCCTCATTTAGAGCTGTGGCTGTGCACATGGGGTAGGAAGATGAGAATTTCTGATCGACTTTAGTGACATTCCCATACTCCCATCTACGTTTTGACCCTCATCCAGCCAGAGACAGACTGGATGCTGCTTTTGCCTGTTTTCTGCCTGCTTGTTTTAGTGTCTGGGAAACACACGCAGAGAATCTCCTTACTGTAAGGGACATTTTTGCTAGATACCAGATCTTAGTATTCTTTTGTGTTGGCACCAGCCTCCATGGGGCACATTTTGCCTCCTACTTCTGTTTCCTTTTCCTTTACAGCATCTTTGGTGACACTGGCCCTAGTCCAAGTTCTAGGAAATGCGCACCTGTGTTAATTTTGGGACTTCCTAGTCACAGAATGTGTCTCTTGCTGTAATCTAATTGGGGACTAAGGGTTTTAGCTGCTTTATTTATTCATCACTCCGTCCATGACCTTTAGCACATTTCTCATAGTACATTTTCACTAAATACCTGTTGTCATCAGCAAATTAAACTCAATAAATTTAGCTCGTCTTTTATTTTGATTGCATTGTTAGCCTAACACAATACCTGTTTTACGGCTTGTTGTAGGCTCCTTTGCTTTGCAGCCCTCATTGGCTATCTAGTTTTCTTTAGTTTTTGTCTTATTTATCTATCCTTTCCTTTCAAACTCATGTTTAATTGAGTTAATTTGACCAATTTGATTATCTGATTCTTATTATTTAACCTTTTAGTGCTTTAAATGTTGTGTTTATCCTATCATTAACTCAGCAACCCTTTCCCATATTTCTTTAAATTCTATCTTGATATCTTATATTACTTATTAATTGCTATCTTACCCAAATAAAAGATACAATTAATTTATCTCAGCCATACTCTGCCTAAATGGTGGTATTACTACAAATTTTTACTTTAAAAAAATTCATTAATTTAGAAAAAATTTTTGAACATCTGCAATATTCTATATATAATTCCACATTTTGGGGGGGATAGATAGGAGCAAGAGACAAAGTAAGGGCCAAATGGTTTCCTGGTTAAAGTTTCATTCATAACTGATCTAGAAAGTCTATTCTGCCGTTGCTATTTATATAAGTTTGAAGGCCAGTTACCCATCAAAATACACCAGACAAAGTGTATTACACCATGTCTGAAGTATCTTGTGGTTTTAAAATTTAGTTCTCTCTGTATTAAATGACAGGATGTTTAAAACAGTCATTTATAGTGAATAATTTGAAACAAGGTTGAAGGTTGATAAAAATATTCTATAGAGTTTTTACTTAGTTTCCCTTCTTGGTCTTTGGAATAAGTTTCATTATAGTTGACCGTTAACCTGCATTAATTTCCTACAAGATTTAAATAGATGTTATTTAAATAGATGTTATTAAGAATAGCAATTAAAATTAACATATTCTGCAAACAGGTTAGTAGCAGCTTTTGTATGTTTTTATTAAGCAAACTATCTTTACTGTTGCTAGTGGTTAGATTACAAAGTATCTACTTTATGTTTTTCTGTTTATGCTTTTCTGTACTGTTTATGTTCATATGGTATATTTATAAACAGGTACTTGTTTAGCTAATGTTTAGTCTAAAGACTAGTACATTTTTAGTTGTTGATTTGCAGATTTTAGTTAAAATTAAAACTTAATAGGCTCAGCGGTTTCCCACTAAATTGCAGGTGGTCTTGTGTACGTGTCTTAGTTCCTTCAGTTATAGAGCTGAAGTTAGAGTTAATAAAACTATCAATGTCATAGGGTTAAAGTAAGGATTCACTGAAATAATTTTAACCTAGCACCTTTCCTGTCACATGATAAACACTGTATAAATGTTAAGTGTTGTGATTTTCTTCCCTGAACCATATCATTCGTCCACTTATAAAAAAAATCCATAAAATAAAAGGGCAGTAAAAGAAAGGAGAAAGTTTAGTTATTTAAAAATAAAAGTAGTAAACTATAAGCAAAATAGTGAATTATATTAAATGATTAATAGTAAATAGGTACAGATTCTTATGAAGACAATTGATGAATACATATGTGCAATACTTAATTCATTGAATATTGTATGTACTGATAATATTCTACTGAAAAAGGAATTTAATATTTAGTGATCTTATTATATTTAATAAAACATGAGACAGTATGGATTTCAAGAATATAATTCTGTCCATTAACAGGAAGGTTTTATGTAAATGAGTGTCCGTATAATTGTCCTTATAGACTAACCATATTTACAATATATTAAAGAGACCTGTAAAAACCATGGCTGAATGTTGTAGTATTTTAAGTAATTCAATGAAATGTTTTACTGAAAGAATTTAACTTTTTTTAATGGAGCACTTGCTACAATGTAATTTTATGTAATTTTGCTTTGGAAACACTATTTTGATGAATTCTAAATAGCTACAATACTGGTATATCACTAAATTTTATATTTCAATGTTAATGTATTAATATTGATTTTGAAGTAGTTTAATGATTTATTTCTTTCCTGCATTAAGAAAATCAATTTATAATTTTAATTGATTTAGTGCTCATATCACATAAAACTGCGGTTCACTTTTGCCCTTACATGACAAAAAAGCTTGACAGTTGCTTTATTTATTAAAATTATTTTTACAGTACTAAATTAAGAAGTATTTTAGAATTTTACCTAAATATGTTTAATAAAAATGACTAGGAAGTAGTATCCCTTTATAAAAAGCAAAGCAATTTGTGATTTACACTTAGTCTAGCATTCTTTAAATCATTTTCAACTAGCATCTCTGTTCAAAGAGAAAAATCAAATGCAGAAATAATTCACTCATTAATTTACATAAGCTTAATGATACTTAATCCAGGTTTTCTAAGATGACAAGTGACAAATATGAAAATCATCTGACATTGTTTGTATTAGGCATTTCATAAATGATATTTGATAATATTCCTTGTTTTATTTGAGATATAAGCTACAAGAATACATAGACGTATATAATGGGTTACAATTTTCTTCATTAACTTTCTATTCTGGCAAATGACAAAAGGGCCATACCAGCCCTACATTTTACTGCATTTCACTCTGTGGAAGGAGTCAAGATTAATCATTCCAAGGTAATTTCTGGGCTGCTAGTTGTTTTTATTTTGAAACATTTTGTAGTTCTGCATTTGTGTGTTAGCCCCATGATCTATAGTCATCTTTCCAATATTTCAAATTTTTATAGAGATCTTTTAGAAGTTTTTATATTAAGAAGTTACAAACCTAGTGAACTCTAAATTTTAATAAATAAAATTATTGGACCAGAAGTCATTCTGGGACGTGAAGTATATTCAGGGTCCATAGCCCATCCTGGGTTGACAGCACCCTTATACACTAGGCCTATCGTGGAAATGAGCTGGAAGCAAAATGGTAAAAAGGCAAAGTGCATTAGTAGTATTTGTTAGCTGTCTGGATGACCCTCTGTCTTTTTAAGGTTGTTATGGGCTCTGCCATATCATAAGGCAACTTGAAAAACAAAATCCTAGAGAGAGAGGAAAAAAAAATGTCTTTATACACCTATTAGAATGGCCAAAATCCAGAGATTGACAAGATCAAATTCTGACAAGGATGATGTAAGAGGAACTAAGTCACATTCATTGCTGGTGGGAATACAAAGTGGAACAGCCATTTTGCAAGACTGGCAGTTTTCTTAGAAAACCAAACATATCCTTAGCATGCAATCCAGTAATCACACTCCTTGGCATTTACTGAAAGGGTGTGAAAACTTATGTCCACACAGACACCTGAGCATGTATATTTATAGCAGTTTTATTTATAATTATCAAAACTGGGACGCTATCGATTTATCTTTTAGAAGGTGAAAGGATAAACTCTGGTCCATAAAGATAATGACATTTATTCCGCATTAATCCAGCCCGGGCCTGACAAGCAACAATGACGGCTGCAACCAAAAAATGGCCAGGCATTGTGGCGGGCGCCTATAGTCCCAGCTACTTGGGAGGCAGAGGCAGGAGACTCGCTTAAGCCCAGGAATTGGAGGTTGCTGTGAGCTGTGATGTCACGGCACTCTATCCAGGGTGACAGCTTGAGGCTCTGTCTCAAAAAAAAAGAGATGAGCTACCCTAAGCCATGAAAAGACATGGAGGAAACCTGAATGCATATTATTGAGTGAAAGAAGCCATATGAAAAGGCTACATGTTGTGTGATTCCAATTATATGACATTCAGAAAAAGGCAAAGCCATAATGGCAGCAAATAAGCAGAACACAGAAGATACTTAGTGCAGTGAGCTATAATATTTTGTATGTTCTTATAATGGTGGATACTTGTCATGATGCATTTGCCTAAACTATAGAAAGTACAACACTGGGAGTGAATCTTAATGTCAACCTATAGAACATGGGCAATCACTTGCCAAGGTAGCTCCATCAATTGTAGCAATTGTATCTAGTAGAGGATGTTGATAACGGCGGGAAAACTGGACGTGTGTTGGGGCAGAGGGTAGACAGGGAACCTAGTACTCCAATATTGTAAACTTAGAACTGTTCTGAAAATAAAGTTTATTAAAACTAGTATGGATGCTTTATCCTTGTTTGCAGAATTTACGTTAGATACAGAGCCTTTAGGGAATGCTACTTAATATATAGAAGTGAATCTTTAGTAAAAATAATTCTGCTTTTTGGTATCTGGATTGAGCCAATACTTGGGGACTTTTTGTACCTCATAATATTTATAAAGGCTGCTGCTAATCTGTGTGACTAAATCTGTTATCCAGGACCCACAGTTTCAACACAATGTCCACTAATAACTCAGAAGTGACCAAAAAAAAAAAGAGAAAAAGCCCCAAATTCACTCTATTGTGACAACAGTTAGGAAGAATATGAGAAGTTGTGTTAGAGACAGAGGTAGAAAGAGTAAACTTTTCCGATAGTGGATTTCATGCCCTGTAATTAAAGTTGATTCTCATATTTAGATCGGATTTTGAATGTTGTTGATCTTGGAAGTATGGTTGGATAATTTCAGTGACACTAGTAATTCTCCTATTATTTATTTGCAAGTGACAGAAACCGAAAACAAACTAGCTTAGGAGAAAAAAAAAAATATCTTCTGGCATCTGTAGTGAGGGACTCCCATCGTGAACCCTGGCCAATTCAATATTCTGTTACTATTTCTAGGGGTACATCTAATACATTTATCTATCATCACCACGTTGGACTCAGGGAGTTAGTCAGGAAATTCCTAAAAGAAAGGAGATTTTTTAGCAAAAGGAGAATAGGAATGTGCATGGCTGTTATAGTTACCTACAATAACATACAGGATTTAGTGTATTAGCTAAAATATTAAGAGGCTTGCTGCCACTGTAATGACTAAAACAATAATGGCTTTGTCATCATATGGAGTAGATTTTTGGACAGGCAGGAAGAAACACTGAAAGAAAGAGATAGTAGAATGTGGGGAGCAACTACGGATAGCAGTTAAGGTCAAGATTCTGTAGGCCCTGTTTGTGAATATTACAAGATCAAATTTAAAGTGTAGGTTTTGCACAGCCCCCTGGTGGCCAGTGCACCATTAGGGAAGGAAGAGCAGAAAGTCATAAAGGTGTGGGTTTTCTGTAGAAAACACCTTGACTTCAGCTTCCTGAAGTTAAAATCTCAAAGCCATTATCAGAAGCACACTGGCTGATATAAACTGTCGTTTTTTTGGTTTCAGAAATGTTCTTTTTTTTTATTGTCTTTATTATTAAATCATAGCTGTGTACAATAGTGCAATCAAGGGGTACAAAGTGCTGGTTTCATATACAATCTGAACTATTTTCATCAAACTGATTAACATAGCCTTCCTGGCATTTTCTCCGTTATCATATGAAGACATTTGTATTCCACATTTAGTAAGGTTCGCCTGTACCCTTCTAAGATGCACCGTAGGTGTGGCCCCACCAATTACCCTCCCTCCACCCTAACCTCCCCCCTCCCCTCCCTACCCTTGCCCCTTTCCCCATATTCTTGTGCTATAGTTGGGTTATACCCTTCATCTGAAAGCTATAAATTAGCTTCTAAGAAATGTTCTAAAAGAAGTTAGGATGCTTTATTTAGCTCAATCCGGCTCCATAGCCTTAGGGACCAGAACAAAGAATGCACTATGACCCTTCTTTCCTACTATTATCTCTAAATGCATTTTAACATGACACTAAATATTAATGTTGTAACAGGAATTGGAACACAAAAGTAACAAAATTAGGGTTAAAATTCTTTTTCTACTATTAAAATCATATTTCATTAGTGATATACCACAAAATAGAACCTGTTCTTTGAAATTGTTATGCTCTCTCAAAAGCTTGCAAATTAGCGTAAACTCAGGACCTGCTGAACATCTTTTCAGCATTATGAGATTCCAGAAAATGTGAATAGGATGTTTCAGTTGTTAGGTAATTTTCCAGATGCCTTTTTTTGTGCTTAGATAATTCAAATGGCTTCCTTTCAAGACTTCAGGCTTGTCATGTACACTATATTGGAGTGTGTAACATTTTTGAAGGAATTTGGCACAGAAATTGCTTTTCCACTTCTAACTCTCTAAGTTTGAAGAGTGTCTGCCAAGATCGTTATAAATACATCCTAATAAATATATTTTCACCAATTTTTAACATTCCTTACCTCAAGTGTCAATATTGTGTATATTATGATAAGAGCAGTTTAATTTGTTATGCTTTTTACTGATATTTTGAGTAAGTGTATTTAGGCTATTTTTATAACAAACCTCAGTATTTGCAAATGTGATTTATATGTGATCATTTATTAAAATACACACTTAAAAGCTCAATTTCAATCAAGATTTCTGTGTCTTTAGGTAAATAGCAATTTAGGTAAAAATTGTCCCAATCCCTAATTAATTTACACACAAAATTGATCATTTTCTTTGTCTTATTTTATTTTTGGCTTAGTTGCTATCATAAATTACATTAAATATTATACTGTGTTTTCCTACCTTTACATTACCAGAACATTAAAATATACAGAGGATGATGTAATTAACTTAGTGTATTATTATTTTTGGATATATGTAAAACTTTTAAAACCAATTGGGAATGTAGAAGAGTCTATATCATCCAAACAGCCATCCTCTCGTAACTTTTTAATCTTTCTAAACGAACAGTATAAATAACTACCAAGCAGCATGGTGTATGAGCTAGTCCCCTTCAAAAGAATGCTAGGCTGAGAAAGACCTGCCATGGTTTCAAACCAACGCAATTCAAAAGTGACTCTGATGGAGGGTCAAAGGTGTATTTGTCAGCCAGATAAAGCAGAAAGAGAGAGCTATACGGTTTACAATTAACTCAGTCTACCACCATTGAGATCTTGCAAATTTGCAAAATTTTATAATTTGGGGGGTTAATACAATTTCAAAATTTGGGAGTAAGAGGGACTTTTCACTAATTGAGCTTTGTATAACTCAAATGCGACTGCACTATAATGAAAAGAAACTTGGATTTGGATTTGATGAGACCTGGATTTGAATCCTAATGATGTGTAAATTTAGTTGCTTAATCCATTCAAGCCTTGGCTGCTGCTTCTATATGAGGAGAAGATAGTACATAACGTAGGAAATTGCTGGAGATTATAGATAGTGCCTAAATGTTTGGCCTATAAAAGAGATTAAAATTATTTGATTTTTTTCCATGATTGCTAACAGTATCTGATCACTCCTCTGGCTTCTCATTTCTACAACTGGCTTTTCAACATGTTGAACTTTACTTCTTCTATAGTAGTAATTATGAAAATAACTTCTGTACACATTATTTAGGGCTAGTCAAAGATGGCTGAAATTTCAGAGATGTTGAGAACATATTCCTGCTTTCCAGTTTATTCTGTGATGAAATTCTTTCCTTCCTTCCTTTTTTTTTTTAAAAAAGACAGAACACCAGGCTAGATTGCTATGGCCTTCACCTAGCTCACAGTAACCTTAAACTCTTGGGCTCAGGCCATCCTCCTACATCAGCCACCCAAGTAGCTGGAACTACAAGCATTGGTCAGCACACTCAGCTAAGTTATTTATTTATTTTTTTTTTTAGTAGAGACAGAGTCTCATTCTTGCTCAGTCTGGTCTCCAACTCCTGAGCTTAAGTGATACTCCTGCTTTGACCTCCCAAAGTTTTAGTATTATAGGAAGATTTCTGGGTTTTTTGATATTTGTCTTGGACTGATTAAGTGATGGGTTTTCCATGCAGGTTGCTTCTCAAAAGGAAAACTGAGTAAACTAATAAAACTCTTGTCACAAGAGAGGCTGTAAGCTATTGTCTCAGTTAATTACTAATGATGTGGAAGATAAATGTACAAGATTGTTCAGGTCAAGCAAAATCTGACATTTAGTAGGCTCCCAACCCTGCTTTCTGCTACTATTGTTTATTTTATGTGCCCAAGGTTTCAGATAAAATGTAGATTAAATGAAGTTTATTTAAATTAAAAAGCCCTAGCCAAACTGCCACAAAAAAAAATAGCCAGGTGTTGTGGCGGGCGCCTGTAGTCCCAGTTACTCAAGAGGCTGAGGCAAGAGAATCACCTAAGCCCAGGAGTTGGAGGTTGCTGTGAGCTATGAAGCCATGGCACTTTACCAAGGGCAAGAAAGTGAAACTCTGTCTCTAAAAACAACAACAACAACAACAAAAAAAAAATGTAAAAGAAAAGTGAAGCATCTTTATACTCTAAATTAGATATAGAATTCGTTTTCACTGGAATTAAACAGTAGCAAATAACAGGTATTAGTATTAAGTTACATTAGCTCATTAATGCTTAAATTATACCTATAAAGAAACCATGATGTGGTTCATAAATATTAGTGTGGTTAATTCTCCTAATATGTGCTTCACCTTATAATTAATTTATTTGTATAGAATTACTTCAATATAGTAATATACTATTTTTGCAACTATTCTGGACTTCTCTTAATTGTACTAACTATGAATATAGGGACTGCATTTTGATAGCCGTATCTAGTTATTTGCTTCCTTTACACTTTGATATGCTTTTTAACTAGGTTACTAATTCAATGGCTTTAATGGTAAAAATTATGATGCATTTTCCCTTATTTATTAAAATCAGTCTTTGTGTAATTTATTCTTTATATGCTTTGTTTTTTTAATAAAAGGCACATTATCCCATAATTTATTTTGACTTTATTCATTAATTTGTTTTAGAAGTATAGCCAATTTGTCTAATATCACTGACTTCTAAATTAATAAGAAAATTTGCAAAATCAATGTCAGCAACGTCCTGTAGATCAGGTTCACTAAATACATTTGAATAAATTTATGGTGCTCCAGGATTCCTTACAAATATGTTGAATTAATTCTGAAGGAGAAAAAAATACAAGGGAACAATTTGCTTTAAGAAAATGTTTAGATGAAACTCTTACAGAAAAACACATAAAAATAGTGTTAACTGCTTTCTCAACCCCAGTATTGTCTACAGGTAGTAAGAGAGTTCTCATAGCCTTATTTGGATTATAGCATGACTCTGGATCAGAACCGTGTAGCCAAACTCTGTCCCACAATCCAATTAAAGAAATAGCATTTAAAAATCCTATCTCACTAGTATTTAGAAGGTGCTTTATGACACTTATTTTCTCTGATTTGTTCAGTAAAACTTGAAATTGTTTTACTGTCCCCTGGGTTGGATTTCCAAATCTTGTATTGAATTGAGACCCATGTACTCATGTTTGACATCTGTGCTTTGTTAAAGAGTGTCACTCTCTTTGTCATCCCAAGATTCCTATTATGTGTTTTTAGATGTCAGTGACTCTAAATCTCTCCAATGATGTCAGTTTACAAGTATCTTAACTTTTGAAATAATTTTTCCACTAGTTTATGAATTAACATGAGTTACTAAAAAATTGTATTTCCTTTGGAATTTATTTAAAAGCCGTATGAGTATTTTACAACATGGAAAAGACAAACTTATCTTTCTCATGTTCTGTGACTTTTGTGAACATGTTTGGCTATTTCTTATGAAAACAAAAAATACATAAAATGATTTTAAATAAATTAATTTTCTCTTCTATCCGTTGGTGTGATTTTATAGTTATTTTATGTTTCATTATTTGAAAATGTCTGGAACTGGTTAATATGCCTGTAGTTATTTTGTCCTATGGTTTTAAATGCTATCAAATATATTGTTATATAAGAATGTTTCAAAACAACCCTACAAGACTTCCAAGTGGATATATTGAAATTTAGAATAAAAATGTGGTTCTCCTTGGTAATAATAATAGGGGGTTATTTTGGTTCTTTGGTTACTTTGGTAATAATCCAAGTATCTAAGGTATGGCTAAAGATTGAACTACTATCAACCTGAGCAAGCTGTTGCTGAGGAATGATTCTGAAAATCATTTCCTTGATTGTCATCCTGATTAATTTATGTTATTTGTGGAGTTAATTTTTCTCAAGTAAAACCAAAAGCAATCACTTTATTTGATTTTATTGGTTTCTATGTTTTTGCAAGCATATTATATCTTCTTAATTTGTTCTTTATTTGAAAAGACAACATATAAGTTTTACAATAAAAATAAAATCTAACCAATCCTTCTTTATCTGCTGTTTCTCATGAAAGTTGATTTTGAATCTACTTGAAGTATAGTAAGCTATTTTTTCTGAGGTTCAGATAATCTTATAAAAATTATTTGTGATACTTGACCCCAGAGAGTGATCTTCTAAAAGTTGGCTTTTGATTAGAATGGCTTTATAAACTTAGAGATAATTTTGCATTCATACTTTAACCCCCTATGTTTAATTTCAAAAAAGGTTTTGCTGCCGGTTTAATATAGCAAATATTTTATTTGGAGCAAAAAATCTCCTATCCAATTTTAAGGTCCTGATGTTCTCATTTTAATGCCTGAAGCCCAGAACTAAAATAAACATCTAACAGGAAGGGGCAGATATTGAGGAACAAACCTCGAAAGCGACACAACTATTGATCATAATACAAAGAGTGAAATTTTATATTTTTAATGTTCATAACGCTGCAAGAGTAAGGATTTGACTATCACGTGGTTCTGTAAACATTGACATTAAAATTTGAGTATTACAACTTATGATAACTATTGTTCAGCAACTCTTTGGATTTCTCAAGCTTGGTAACAGAGGGGTGGGGGAGGATGGGTGGAGGAAGGGCAATTGGTGGGATCACACCTACGGTGCATCTTAGTAGGGTACTGGTGAAACTTATTAAATGTAGAGTATCAATGTCTTTATATAGTGATTAAGAAAATGCTATGAGGGCTATCTCT
>CAUYRH010076008.1:0-17498 GCA_963574655.1 Perodicticus potto | reverse complement strand
TAATTGCTAAGTCATGGAAGAAACCCAAGTCCCCATCGATCCACGAATGGATTAATAAATTGTGGTACATGTATACCATGGAATATTACGCAGCCTTAAAGATGGAGACTTTACCTCTTTCATGTTTACATGGATGGAGCTGGAACATATTCTGCTTAGCAAAGTATCTCAAGAATGGAATAATAAGTATCCAACATACTCAGCCCTACTATGAAGCTAATTTATAGCTGTCGTATGAAGGGTATAACCCAACTATAGCACAAGAATATGGGGAAAGGGGCAAGGGTAGGGAGGGGAGCGGGAAAATGGGGTGAAGGGAGGGTAATTGATGGGGCCACAGCTACGGTGCATCTTAGAAGGGTACAGGCGAACCTTACTAAATGTAGAATACAAATGTCTTCATATAATAACTGAGAAAATGCCAGGAAGGCTATGTTAATCAGTTTGATGAAAATAGTTAAGATTGTATATGAAACCAGCACATTGTACCCCTTGATTGCACTGTTGTACACAGCTATGATTTAATAATAAAGACAATAAAAAAAAAATGTGTAAGTATTTCTATATAGAAATAAATATTGAAAATACAATGGAAGGAAACAAATGATAGAAAACAAGAGTCAGCATTTCAGAAAGGGCCACATGCTAAATATTTTAGGCTTTGCTGGTTTTATGGTCTTTGTTCTAACTACTTAATTCTAAGCAATCACAGACAGTAAATAAAAGAATGGGTGTGGCTATGCTCTAACAAGCTTTATTTAGAAACACAGGCAGCCATCTTTTGCCAACCTTGTTCTAAAATAACAAGGCATTATATAAAATACCCCAGTACCTCACCAAAAAAAAAAAAAAAAAATTGATCACCTCTTTAGTGAAAATTACAACTACTAAAAAAGGAAAGTTATTTTGTGCCACTTTTAAATAATAAATTTCAATACTACAATGATGTCAATTTTCCCAAATTAATTTGTAAATTTGCTACAAGCTTTTTGAAATATCAACCGAATTCACCTACAGCCCAAAAGAGAAATGAAGAAGGGAGATGAAAGGGCAAAATAACAAAAAGTAATCGTATACAACCAAAAAAGAATTTTGTGCAAGTATAAATGAAGCCAGTTTGAGGCCCCTATCAAATTTGTAAAAGGAGGAAACTTTTGTTTAACTCAATAATTCTGCTGATAGGAATTCACCCTGCTGATGTATGCGCCCATATTCAGACCCTGTGGCTCCTCTAACTACCTTCACATCTTGCTTTGTTTATATTTTTAATGTCAGCAGGTTATCTGCATAGGCTTTTCAAAGTTATTTTATTTATTTTTATACGTGTCTCTCTACTTTTTGAGCCCTAATAAGTGTTTTATTTTGTTCCAATAGCCAAGAGAACTCAGCATACTTTGGAAAGGGTTTGAAGAGTAATTTTTGACCTTCCCTGAAAATGTCAAATATTTGAACTTCTTTTGCAATGAAAGTAACCAGATGCATGAAATGCAATTTTTAATAAGAAACAATTGTTTAATAAAACAATATGGTTTAGAAGGGAGACATTAAACTTTCTAGCAGAATGGTATTTCTCAAGCTGTGTACCATTCATATTGGTAATGTGTCTCCCATCCATGTTAAAAAGTGTTTGGATAGAAAATAAAAATCCAGTTTAAAGTTAAGTTTGGGAATGTGCCTTTCCATAATTTACTTAATAAAGACACCTTTTTCTGTTCTTTCAGTACTAGTTTGGGAAATATGGTCTTAGAGAAATTAAAATAAATGGGACCAGGTTTCTTTAGGAAGATGGTTCTGAGCTATGATACAGTTACTATTATTGTTGTTATCATCATGTTATTTAAAGTGCTTGTCGGGGCCAGCATTGGATAGATGCCCACGATACTGTGTTCACTATTTTCTCCTTTGTTTGCAACAACTGGGAGGTTGTGAGAAAAGGCGCCTCCAACCAACATTAACGCTTCTGGAAGGCCCTGGCATCTGTGCCTCTGTACAATTTTTCCACAAATTAAAAAAAAAAAAAAAAGCTCTGACTTGTAAAGGGCAGAAAACCTTGAGAGATGATTAGAGCCAAAGGTGATGTTCCCGGGAAAACAATAGCCGTTGTGTACAGCCACCTCTCCAGAGCCTGGAAATGCAGAGTTCTTGAGAATAAAAGAAAAACAAAATGACTTTTGCAAACAGATACAAATATTTGCCTTCTATCTGCCTTGCCTAAGGAGGAAATGAGAACATGGCCTGTCTTTCAAGCGATTTAGTCTCAGGATCCGGAGGTGGGGCCGCGGTGGAGCCCCTTCCCTGAGCACCTGCTGGCATGGCTCCCACGTCCCGACTTGCCCCCCTTCCCCTCTGCTGCTCTGCCTTTGACACCCTCACCTCTCGTCCCCCTTCCTCCTCAGTCCCGCTTCCCCACCCCCAGTTTGATTTTATTTCTTCCCACTTTCTGAAAATGCAGTGGGGAATACAAATGTGGGGAGATCTGCCGCCAGCACCTATGCCCTCCAGTCCTAAGCTGACAAAAATGTCAAGAAACTGACAGTGAAGTATGCGAGGCGAGCGCCCTGCAAACAAGAGCAGGCCCCAGACTGGCGCTTTCACCACGCTGTGTCACGCTTTTCAAACAGAAATAGCAGTTGTGGGATTTATTATCTCCAACATCACTCGTTACATTTTACACTACGCACATGATATCAAGTATACGGACAAGGAAGCTACTGAGGACGGAATGAGGGGGGCGAGTAGCGAAAGGGACAGCTGGAAATGGGGAGATCTTGCGCCCTCCGTGGAAGGCGCATCGTTCAACCTCCGTGGAATTAAAATAGGGCCAGACGGTTGGTCAGGAAAGGAAAAGCCACTGATGTGACCACCCCAGACGCTGCCTGCATGAGTCTCCTGTATGTGGTTGAAACGTTGAAATACTCATTTTTTTATTGGCCAATCTGGTGTCAGATAAGCTATTGAATTTCCTTGAGCACTTGTAGTAGGTGTTACGCATTCAATGCTTCTAAGCACCATTCAGTGGTCTTCGTGAATAAGAACTGTTGGGGAATCGTGCGTATTATCTTACTTAATCTGTACAGCAGTTCTAGAAGGTGAAAGTATTTTTTTCCCTCCCTTTGAGAGACTAAAGGTGTAGGGAAAAGTAATTTTCTACCCCTTGAGGAAACTAAGGCACAGGGGAAAGTAATTTACTCAAAATCACAATTGTTAACATGACAAAGCTGGTATTCAAGCCTACAGTTGTCTGATCCCAGGAAACTCTCTTAACACAAAGCTCCCTCTGCAAAAAAAAAAGAACAATTGATTTCATTCTTTAATAAATATGTTTATAAGCTATCATTTTAAATAGTGAACACAAGTTGGGGAACATTATGAGCAAAAGCTCCACATATTCTATTTTTATAAATCTGAAATGGCATCTTAACCCTTCCCCTTCTTTAACGACTTGAGACACTCATAAATGTGCTTTATTTCCTTATCCTTTAACAGATTAAAAAACCATGGCACATAAGAATGAAATGTCCTGTTTTGGTTAAACGAATAACCTCAGCGCTCTTGTAAAAACAGGAAGAAGCAGACCCATAAAATGACTCCATCCAAGCAGAATAGGGTTCCTCCTCTAAGACATCAGAAATCATAGATATGTTGATAATTGATGGTTTTAAAGTGCAATTCAGGTGCCCCACTTAGCTTGGGGTATGCAAAACTCAATTGCACATAAAACTGACAACTCATGGCCTTAAAAAGAGAGAGACACAGAAGCAAAAAAACGAAGGAAACAAAAAGAGAGAGAGAGGGAGAGAAGCGGAATGGGGAAGCACAGGACTCAATTGCCCTTGAAATTTGCATGCAACATTTGCCACAGGCGATCTGCACACAGAGGAAAAGGATGCCCCCGTAATCTTACGTGACTTACTCAATGGCATTCAGCAGATGACTGCAAAGCCAGGAGTAGAAGAGTGTGTGGTTCCCTAATCTCCCGAAAGTCAGCCATTCCTCTCCTGGCAGGTAGTAGGACCATCTCATATATACCTCGGCTCAGATCACAGCTGGAAAGAAGCCCATAAAACTGCCATTGAAATCCAAATGTCATATCAGTGGAAATGTCTAAAGCCCGTAATAGCTCTAGTGATAACCCCTTAATGTTCAAATAGATCCCTGAGGGAAGGAGGGACGCAAGTTTCTCCTTCAAGATGGCCACTGTGGGCTAGGTACCACGCAGGAATGCTCATATGTCCGTGCACACCCACCTCTCACAGCACTCTTTCATAAATTTTATTATTACTTTAAAAGGAAAATTGGGGGAAGAAAGAAAAACAGCTTTCATGCAATTTACATATGAATAGAAGAATGTGTGCAGGTATTGGAAACGAGTTTCTGGTTAAAATATGAGTTGCAGAACAAAGACCGTCTGATTAGGAGTCTTTGTGTGAGGTTACAACACACTCATTTATCTTAGCTCTGGTTCAAAGTGCTCTCGGGAGGCTGCGACCACTTCCCTGAGAACTTTTCAAAATATTATTTTCAGCGGTTCTACTTCTTTCCTCATTTAAATGATTTCAGTTTGCATTTTACACAGATAAAAGGTATATATTTATTGTGAGTGATACATACAAATGTAAATAACTCTTACTTTAGAGGTAAGCCTCTTCATCTTAATTTGCACCACCAGTTGGTGGTAAATGGAAACAACATTTTTAAACAAATGTAATGAGTCACTGCATATGTTCCTTGTACCCCGCCACATCCTATTTCGCTGAATGGCCTATTTGGATGAAAGCAGAAACAAAACTAAGATGGACTTCCTATGTATTTTTTACCTTAGAGGAAATTGATATATTTGTATTCTGGGTTTTTGGCTTGAAATAAGAAAATTAGTTTATTGACTTAACACAGATTCATAAGTAATACAGTGAGAACTCCTGTTGCTTGCGGGAACATCCAGTAAATTTACCAATCTCAGTATACTTTTGGCCAAAATCTTGTATAACTAATTTTGATCATGGGTCTGATATTAAATTTACTGCTGTTAATTTCTGTGTTCACTATTTTTCTTTACAGAATTCAATCATGAGAGAATCTGTGTTGCTCATTTCTAAGGCTAGATGTTAGAATTGACAGCTTTCTGGAGAAGAAAACATCGTTTAGAGGTCTTTTGCTTCTAAAATTATGTTTATAAAACAGCAAGAGAAGCATTCTACTTTTTTCAACATGTATTAGTATATTTCCTTAACTGAGTCTCACTAATTCTTTAAAATTATTATCTTGAAAACATTTCCTATTCATTCTTACAGTCAGTTACTTACTATCTTCAGCAAAACATAGTATTATTTATTTGCAACTTGAAAACCATATGCCGTAGGTTTTGAATCATAGCCACATATTCACACTGGCCCCTTGGAGGCCTAAAGGAAAAGTGAAGCGCCCTAGAGAAAAATGAAAAGCAGCAGCAACAAAGCACTCTCCAAATGGCTACTTTTTCTTGAAAGGTGTTACTTAACCAGAGATCTCCTCATTTTAAGTCTATTTGATGAACTACTTAGAAAATAAATCAGGAACACAACTTTGACTTTATATAGCACAAGTTTCTGATTCTGCCATCTGTTAACCATGTAACTTTTTAGAAGGTCAATCTCTTGGAGCTGTGGTTTCCTCTGTTGCTAAATGGAGATGCTCACACTGCCAATTCCTAGGTTTGTGTGAGCACATACAGTGCTTGGCACCACAGCATCATGCACTGATATTACTAGCAGTAGTAGCAGCAGTGATAATAGAGATATTCATTCACCATTTTTTTTTCTCTCTCTCTGAAACATTGAAAACAGACTGCTTAGAGACTAGCCCCTTCAATCTGGCCCCAGCAATATGGCAGTGGCACTCATTAGTCAGTAAGTGCCCTATGTTTTTGTCTCTTTTTCAGCTATCATATCTTCCCTAATGTAAACTATTTACTATCTTTTTATTAATTTAGTTTCTGCTTAATTTAATTAGGGTCAAATTTTTCCATTTGCAACAAAAGACGCCGAAGTAATACATATGAGAAAACTCAGATATTATCCTTAAGTTTATTAATTACCATATTCTTCACATAAAGTGCATTTAAAATGTATTGTCCCTTCAGTCAGAGAATCATACCCATACGCTTTGAAATAGTTAATAAAAGCTTCCATATGTAGCTTTCATGTTCTAGAAGATGATAACTTGCTGTGTTTTCCCATGCCTTCTGGTCAAGTCAGTCCAATGACCAGTCAATTTAGTAAAACAAAATCAGCTAAATTGGTTCTTCAGCTGCCTGGACCACTCATGTCAGTCTAAAGTATGACCCCATGCAACTGTACAGTCACAGCTGTGTGAGGCTGTGTCCTAGCACTGAATCTAGATGGATTATAGGGAAAAAATGATAGTGTTGCCATTTAAAAAGTACTTCCTTGTATTCTTTGTCTTTAACCATAATAACCAAGAATTTAAAATAACAGGATACCAAGGCATCTAAGTTACGAGATCATTACTGTTTAAGGCTAAACATAGTCCAGTATGACTCCACGGGGGGAATAAGGCATTGAATTTGGGGTCTGAAAATCTGAATTGGCATCTTTATCTTGACATGAATAGGAATCATTTCTGTTAAAGGAGGTGGTATGCTCTGAGCCAGTTTTCTCATCTATAGATAATAGTACTTGGCCCATACACCCCACAGGTAATAACAAGCATCAGCTGAAAATGGACATCAATTAGAGTTTACTGAATAAATAATACATGTTGGATATGAAAATAGTATTTTATAAATTGGAAAGTGCTATGCAAGCTATAATAGAACTACACTGTCCATTGATTCTATCACTTTTTTCTAGTGAGTTCATTTTTCCGTTGTCAAGGTTAATAACATCTGGGTTCTTCTTTCTCCTCTCTCAGACATTTCCCCTCCCCCTTCCTACACCCTTGTTCTCTGTCCATTTTCTAAATCTGAAGCCCCTGCCTCATACTTCTTAAGGAAAATAGAAGCCATCACACTTTTACCAATTCAAAATGTTACTTCTGTGCCCATCTTTGTCTTTCTAATTTTCTATTAGAAAAAATAATGAGTGAGTCATGTTCCAGAGGTGAAAGAACAAATCCTCAGCCTGCGCTGTGGGACCCAACTCCACAAGCCGCCAGAAGTCAATGGGCGAATGTTGGCTTGAGCATGACTCCTCCTGCCTCAGGGAACGTGCCTTCTCAGTTTTCTGTGTAGGCTCATTTCTCCTTCCCGAAGTGCTGGGGCCTTGTCAGGCGCATTTCTAGTCATTTTCCTTCCATCCTCTATGTTCTCCTTCTGTCTGAATGAGCTTTGGTATTCTTGTAGACTTAAACATCACTTGTATTCTAAAAACTTTCAAGATAGTCATTGCATCTGAGCTTCAGATCGATAGAGTTGATTGCTTTCTTGATACTCAAAATGTCCCAGTCCTCCCAGCCCTTCCCCCACTAAAACCTACCTCTCTCATTTTCTCTACCTCTGTAAAAATATCGCCATTTACCACTTCTGGCAATTCTCTCATCCCACATATCATCATTTCTTGTTCTTTTTCCCTCAAAAGCAAATCACAACATTTGTCTGTTTGTCTCTGTCTCTACCACTACCATTGATTCCAAGCCACCAACATCTCATCCTTTAACTATTATAAATGCCTGCTTACTTCTTTCCCTGATCCAAATATTGGGCCATTCAGATCTGTTCTTCCCACAGCAACCTATGTAATACTGTAACAATCTTCTCCTGGACTTAGAATAAAATACAAAGTTCTTATGTACCATGAGCTATAAGCTTTGATGTTTCTGGCAGTATCTTTTTTCATTTCTGACCATTCTTCCCTTTGTCCATCTTGACCAAACAACACTGACTTTTTAAATCCTTGAGGGTGCCACAGTCTTTCTCCCTTCAAGGACTTCATATGGAGTATTGCCTGTGCCTGAAGCACACTTGCCTTTCATTTTTGTCCGGCTCAGCTCTTATTTCTTATTTCCATTGTATCTCACATTAAATGTCTTTACCACTAGCTACCTCTGCTTTTCCTTCGTAGTAGCACATCTCTACTTTTTACATAGCACTTTTCAAGAGTCAGGATTATGTATTTCACAACTATGCTGTAAGCAGCAAGAAGTCATGTTTCATACACATTTTATTCTCCAATGAATGAATACTAATGGGGCACAATACAATTCCATCACTTCATCAGGATTTGTTAAATGCATGCATGAATTCTTTTTCATGCTTAACTTCTAAGGTGGTCTTTCTCATTCTCTTTCATGCCAGAAATGTTGGAATTTATTTATGAATTCATGTTTCAGCTACTGAAAGTACATACAATAAGGATTTCTATTAAAGAAAAGATTTACTAACTGTGTATAGGAAAGATACTAAATTTTCTACATAGATCCATTTAAATGTACAAAAGCATTCTATAGCGTAACTTTCAATGTACTACTTGTGTTAAAAAAAAAAAAAAGCATAAGTGGACTCTTTGAAGAAAATCAATCTTCCAAGCTGATCAGATTCTTTATCTCATCAATGAATGGACTTTCCCATGTCAACAATTTGAAATGTGAATTATCTTCAGAACGTCTTTTATCTTTTTAACCTGCTCCCTAATTTGACATTTCTAGAATGGATGTCCTAACTCTACTGATGAAAGAGAGCTTGCATGAACTGTAAACTCAATGAGCCATTAAATAGGTGCCAATAATCTCGATAGAAGTTTGGAATATTTAATTAGCACAAAAAATACTCTTAGCCAGTGCACTCAATTACTTCTATGGATACTCCCCCAAATATCAACCAACTATTTTGCATGTCCATGAAGTGCTTTGGAAGACATTTAAGACTGAAAAAGGAGATAATATTTCATCTATTAATTGAGGACTTGACATACTTGTGCGTGTACAGTAATAAAGTTTCAAAGTGAATTCAATTTAGATCCTTGAGATATTTTTAAAGGTGACATTTCTATCCTTAAGGCTAACATTATGTGAAAGTAACTGAAAGGCTATGAAATCCTCTGGACTACGGAAAGAAAATATATTGTCCAATATGCCCAATGATATTATTTTTTTTTTCTTTTGCACATTACCCAAAGACTAATAAAATAACAAGAAAGAAGTAATTATAATCTTGCAAATCATAATCATGATGGGAAAAAGCCCAACTCTTCAAAGTTGGTCTATCAGCTTCAGCCTTGGGGCCACACGTGGCCTTCTGGATCCTTGAATGTGGCCTTTTGAGTGAATCCAAACTTTACAGAGAAAATCCTTTTATTAAAAGGGATGCAACAGACAATGGTAACATTTTTTTCTTGCCTTTCTAGTGTTTAAGAAAAGAACAGTCTTGAAATCAGAAAGCCACAGTTTTTTTCCCACCCTGGTAGAGAAAGAACACAATGGAGAGGAAGTAATAAGAAAGAAGATGAAAAGGAAAGGCGATATCAAATACAAGGAACGAAATAAATAAATAAGTACAGGGAACACAAAGAAATCTGACTTAGGTTTATGAGATCAATTCAGTATCTGTTAGTTTATTAAATAGCAGAAAGCGTGTTATAGTCTTAAGACAAGGAGTTTAAAATGGGCACATCATTCCCTTTTTAGGTTAAAAGGTTTCTCATGATTATAAATCAATAACAAAACATTGGTCTTCCAAATAGGCTTTGCACATAGTAAAAGTTTGGTTAGGCGCTTTGCAAATCTCCATCACCCACATTTCTTCACTCAGCAGGTTAGCATCCCCTCTCTAGGCCACATAGGTGCAAAAAACAGGGGAAATATTTCTCCTTAGTATTATACAACATGAGAACCATCCCTGAAAGTAACTAAAAGGATAGGAAATCCTCTATCTGTTCTTACTACCCCATCATGCCTCCCTTCAGGGATCCAAGACTGTATTAGGGCAGAAAATCTGGGATAGAGACTGATGCACGCTCAAAGTCTGTATCCTCAATTGAAGGTGATGTTAGGAGCAGTCTAGTGGCTGCCAAAAGGAAAAATTCCATCTTGTTTTAGGTGTTGAGTATTTGGGCCTCACTCAGCTGGTTTAGTTCTGTCCTTTATTGACAATGCAGTGTTTCTTAGACTGTGTGCTAGTAAACCAAGAGTTTGTTTACCTGTTTGCCTACTTACCGAATACTTAATGAGAACCCAGCCGCACTCCACTTGACTCCGGAGATAAAAAAGACAATTCAAAACACCAAGTTGCTTAGTGATCTCAAGATTAAATACACAAGTAGATAATACAAGAAAATGTTATTGATGCTAACATTAAGGTTTATAACCCATACTGTGTGAACACAGAGGAGGCTTCTAATTGGGAAAGAAGTGAAGAAAAAGCTTCCTAGATATTTGGGGAGTAGAGTTGGGAATGAGGCACTAACCATCATAACATCTCCTCAGCCGATGAATTCAAATAAAACTGACTTAACATTTTTTTCACAATTGAGGCATCCAAATTTCACAATGTCTTTTTCAGTTTTTTTACAAAATTTCCTATTATTACTCATAAGGGATGCCTATATACCCACTTCAATACATAGTTTTCGTCTACTTTGAGTCAAATAATTGTTTGATTTTATTTTTCACTGATGAAATCAGTAGGTATTTTGATGTCCTAATTACAACAAATGTATTTGCCTACTTTTCAAACCTCTACTACCTCTGACTCTCAGAACTCAGAAATAAACACAATTGATTTATGGAGTGTCACTAAGATTCACTGTGACACTTATTGCTCCGTGAAAACGTTTTCAGTAGTGGACTTGTTTTCTGGAATGATCCTCCTCTCCAATTTGGGGACTTAGGTAAAGAATTAAATTAATTATAATCCCTGAATGATAGCACATTTGAATCCTGAGTCAATGTGGAGCCTACAGGTATTTGTTATATTTAATAATATAGTAAGCATCAACTAACACACCAAAGAAAAGTCTAAGGCCTTTACAATACCCCATCCTGTTGTATAACCCAGCACTCTAAATAAACTGTTTATTTAATAATTTATCCTTACATGCTTTTGCCTTTTGTATATAAATTAATATGTCATTTGAAATAATAACAGTTTTACTTCATCTTCTTTACCAATTTTCCATTTTTTTTGTATTATTTCACTAGCTATGACCTTCAACAGTATCTTGAATAAAAGTAGAGCTTGTGAGTATATATCTTTTTTATTCCTAATTTATAAGACAGAGTCTCAAGTATTCTTATGTACGAGGCTATATGTTTTAAGTCTTTGTTTTATTTTTTAAAATAACTTTCAGTTTAACAAAGTTTTCTTCTATAACTAATTGATTAAGACTCTTTAATCAGGAATGGTGTTAAATCTTATTTATTTATCTAATCAGATGACCCCAGAGACTTTTTTCCTATTAATATTTTACTATGTGGTGAATTACATAAATTTTCAAGTGTTGAATACTTCTTTATTATACAGGATACATTCAACTTGATTTTGATATATTATCTTTTTATTCAGAGATGGGCTCAATTTAAAATTTTTATATTTAGGATTTTGATATCTATATTCATTAAGGAGAATAAATATAGATAGCTCTGCAATGTTTTTTTCGTTCTGTAACATTTTGGGGTTTGGTAATAAGCTTATGCTGAACTCAGAATAAATTGATGCAGAAAAATCTTAAACTACTATTATTCAGTTTCTCTAAAAGCCATAGATTAATTTTTTTTACTGACTCATGAATTAATTATCAGTCACATTTTTTCTAGGGATATGTCCATTTTCTCTAAGTTTTCAAAGTTGTTAGCAGACAGTTGATACTCTGCTAATCTGTTTTTGTAATAGATTTATTGAGATACAATTATATAGCACACAACCCACCCACTTAATGTGTACAGTTCAATGGTGGTTAGTATATTCACAAAGTTGTGCCACATTCATCACATCTAATTTTAGAACATTGCCATAACTCCCGAAAAACCCTATAGTTATTAGCTGTCAAGCCTCATTCTTTCACCACAAGCAAGCACTAGGGGGCCACTCGTATTATTTATCTCTAATGATTTGTTATTTCAGTACATTTTATATAAATGCTACCACATAATATTATTAACATGATTTCGCTGCTGGCTTTTTTCACTTAGCATACTGTATTTTTTTTTAAAGACTCCTTTATGTTGCAGCATGTACCAATACTTCATTTCTTTTCACAGTGGAGTGATACTGTCTTGTTTGGATAACCATATTTTGTTAACTCAATCATCAATTGATAGACATGTGGATGTTGTTGTCCCCTTTTGGCTATTATGAGTAATGCTACTATTTTTTTGTGTGTGTAAGATTTTGTGTGGATGCATATTTTAATTTTTTGTGGATATGTATTCAAGAGCAAAACTACTGGAACACATGGTAATGCTGAGTTAAACTTTGTAAGAACGGCAAGACTCTTTTTCAAAGTGCCTGAACCATTTGACATTCCAACCAGCTGGGTGTGTTTTGATTTCTCTGTATCCTCACCACTACTTGATGTATTTTTCCTTTTTAATTATATCCATTTTGTGCGTATAAAGTGATATTTCATTATGGTTTTGATTTGCAGTTCCCTAATGATAGTGAACATTTTTTTATATGCTAGTTGGCATTTTTGTAACTTTTTTTAGAGAAATACTAATTTACATCCTTTGCTCATTTTTTGGTCTTTCTTATTACTTTCTTTCTTATAACTAAGAGTTCCTTATACATTCTACAAGTCCTTATTAGATATGTGACATACAAATATCACATTTATTGGGTTACATTTTTTATTTTCTTGGTGATGTCCTTTGAAGCACAGCTTTTAATGTGATGAAATACAATTTATACATATCAAATGTACATATCATAATCATATAATACATGCCGCATGATGGAAGAATGGAAAGTCTTTATAAAATACTTGCAAGAGAAAGAAAGAAGACAGAGAGAGAGAGAAATAAAACAAACTTACTTGCATCTGGATTTAGATCCAACTATCAATTTATAAGAAATACAAAAAAACAAGGAAACACACTAAACTTCACTAAAGATACACAGTCAGAAAAGTCCAGATTCATGGAAAATACAGGAGTGATAAATATGATAAAAAACAAATTTTCATATATTTTGACTTACCAATTCTAATTCTAACAATTTAGCCTGCAGAATATACAAATAGTATAATTTAACAAAAACTCGAATTTCATCAGGAGAAAAAGAAACGCAGAGAGAGAGATGGATAATGAATATCAAACAATCTCAATGAATTAACCATTTGAATCCTCATGTTAAAACCTTCCAAATATCTAAAAAATGTAGAAAATTGACACTCTTACATTGATGAAATAATCATAAGTTTGAACATTGGCAAAACATTCACTGACATCAAGGTATTATAGTGGAAATTACTTTAATAACTATAAAATGATGATGCTAAAATAACTCTTATTTGTAAAAGATACATGCTGAAATATTTAGGGTAGAAATAATGCACTGTCTGGAATTTGCTCAGAAATGGAGTAGGAGGTTTGAACTGGAGGAGAGTGATGCTATTTCAGGATCTGTCGCTGGTTGATGATTTTTAAGGCCCTGTGATGAAACTCACTTTGTTTGAAAACAAACAGGAGTATAAACATGCAATTAAAAAAATACGAAGGGGGCGAGGGAAGGAAAACCAAAAAAAAAAAAAAAAAAAGGAAAAGAAATGAAAATAGTGTCTAACTTTCATATAAATTGGATTCAATTCGACTAAAGTATATTACTTAAATCTTAATTTTGTAATTCAACTTGTCAATATGTTGTTTAGGATATTGCATCCTCATCTATAAGTGAAACATGTTTGTAATTTCTATTTACAACAATATATTTTCTCTAATTTCAATATCAGGTGATCATGTAGAATGATATTGAAATATTTCTTTTATTGTTTATAAAGAAAAAAGAAAGGCAAAAAGTGGAAACCAAATAAACACATGAATATGTAAGAAAAAGAAAGATACAAAAAGAGCCCATAAAGATAATCATATAGGTAATTATAAAAATAATATAAATGTATTCTTCTCTTTCCTGTCCTTAATGATTTAAAAGACAAATGCATGAAACAATAAATATAATATTGTATTGTTAGACTTATAATGTATAAAAATGTAATATATGTAGCAATAATAGCATAAATAAGGAGAGAGGTAGTGAAGCTACATTTGAGTAAGAAAATGCCTCTGGATGGTAACTCTAACTTGAAGAAAGAAAATGAAGAGTACTGGAAATGATAAAAGGTAGCTTAATATAAAAGACTATATAAATATATTGCATCCTTTTAGCTTCTTTTAGGTTGTATAAAGCAATAATTATAACACTGTATTGTTGGGTATGATAGGAAGATGATAAATATCAATTATGTCTTTGAGACCAGCTGCACAGCAGGAATTATAGCTCTTACCCTAATCCTTTTGTACTAAATCTTTGAAGAGATGGCAGCTGCAAAGACCCTGCAATGGAATGGATCTAACAGAGAGTATGAGAGGCTCTGAAGCACTATACCTCAAGCCCAGTGTTCTGGATTCCTGCCCAAAGCTTGACTGATATCAGGCTGTGCAAACCACATAATCGCGCAATGTGACACTCAGAAGTGCAGGGAAGTTAATGCTCCGTGCAGGGACATTTGGCCAATGGTGAGCAGGACCCAGTAGATAAATGCTTTCCCTTTTCTTTCATTAGGTGGCTAATATCTGGTTGCATTTCTTTTTTTTTTTTTTTTTGAGACAGAGCCTCAAGCTGTCACCTCGGACAGAGTGTATGGCATCACAGCTCACAGCAACCTCCAATTCCTGGGCTCAAAAAGTCTCCTGCCTCCGCCTCCCAAGTAGTTGGGACTAAAGGCGCCCGCCACAATGCCTGGCCATTTTTTGGTTGCAGCCGTCATTGTTGTTTGGCGGGCCCGGGCTGGATTCGAACCCGCCAGCTTAGGTGTACGTGGCTGGCACCTTAGCCCGTTGAACCACAGGCGCCGAGCCTTGTTGCATTTCTTCCTTTTCCTTTCCATTCCTTTCCTTTCTTTTGCTCGTTCCTTCCTTCCTTTCTTTTTAAATTTTCTTTCTTTCAGACAGGGTCTCACTCTGTTGCTCCCTCTAAAGTGCAGTGGTGTCACTGCCACCTCAAACTCCTGGGCTCTCGTGATTCTCCTGCCTCAGCCTTCTAAGTAACTGGAACTATAGACATTCACCACCACAGCTGGCTAATTTTTCTATTTTTTGTAGAGACTAGGTCTTGGTTTTGCTCAGGCTGGTCTTCCGACGTCAAGCGATCCTCCTGCCTCAACCTCCAGTTGATTGCACTTTAAAAGGGTGCTCAGATGGTCACGTGGGACAGAACAGGCAGTCACTTGGGGCCAACTCGACAATGCTTCCCTGTGTTGGTGTTCTCGTTTTCCCTGTTGCACTCTTCCACTCACACTTGCTCTCTTGGATCAAACACCCAAATAAATTACTTACACATAAACCTTTGCTTTATTCTTTGCTTTCAGGGAACCCAGGCTAGACAGTTCAATTGCTCTATTTAAGCATAAACTCAAGTAATTTTCTAATAGGGAAGATACGAGAAATAAAACTATCTTACATGCCTGAAAACGTTTACCTTTTACACCACACTTGCTATCATTTAGCAATAAAATTATGGCCTAAAAGTAATTTCCCCCCAGAAGTTTGGAAGAACTACACATTTTTTTTTTTATTTTTTCTGTGCTTTTTCTAAAAATATGAATATGGATCCAGTCAGATTTGCATCCTTTGGATGCATCTGCTTCCCCTAGTCTTGCTTCCCTCTAGATTTCTATTTTTTTTTTTTTTTTGAGACAGAGCCTCAAGCTGTCACCCTGGGTAGAGTGCTGTGGCATCACAGCTCACAGCAACCTCCAATTTCTGGGCTCAAGCGAGTCTCCTGCCTCTGCTTCCCAAGTAGCTGGGACTACAGCCACCTGCCACAACGCCCGGCCATTTTTTGGTTGCAGCCGTCATTGTTGTTTGGCGGGCCTGGACTGGATTCGAACCCGCCAGCTCAGGTGTATGTGGCTGGCGCCTTAGCCCGTTGAGCCACAGGCACCGAGCCCCCTCTAGAAGATTTCAGAATCTTCTCTGTATCCTTGGATTTCTGAAACTGCACAATGATATATGTAGATATGGGTCTTTTAATTCTTTGTTCTAGGAACTTGGCGGACCCTTTTAAGATAGAGACTTGTTTTTTAACATCTAGGAGAATGTCTTTATTCTTTGTTGATATCTTGTTCCTTGATCCTCTTTTTTTTTTTTTCTTGAGATAAGAGTCTCACTTTGTCACCCTTGGTAGAGTGCCATGGCGTCATAGCTCACAGCAACCTGAAGCAACTTGGGCTCCAGCAATTCTCTTGCCCTAGCCTCCCAAGTAGCTGGGACTACAGGCTCCCACCACAATGCCTGGTTATTTTTAATAGGCAGGGTCTCTCTCTGGCTAGGCTGGTCTCAAACCTGTGAGCTTAGGCAATCCACCCACTTCTGCCTCCCAAGTGCTGGAATTACAGGCATGAGCCCCCACACCCAGCCCTTGATCTTCTCTTTTAAGAAGTTATTTTTATTAGAGATTGTACCTTGTAGATTGATTCACTATGTCTATTATGTTTCTCTCATATGAATTTTCTGTTTCCTTGTCTTTGTTCTACCTCCTGGGAGATGCATGTGTATTTATCTTCTGCTGTTCTGTTAAACACATTAAAAACATGGCAAATATTTTTCTTTTCACATTGCCAGTTTTTATTTGGTGTAGTATTAGGGAAAAGTTAGAAAAAATTGGCCAGGTGTGGTAGCACATGCCTGTAGTCTCAGTAATTACAGAGCCTGAGGCAGGAAGATCACTTGAGCCCAGAGTTAGTTATGATCCCACCACTGCTCTTTAGCCTGGGTGACAGAGGAGGACACTCTTAAAAAAGAAGTTAGGTGACTTTGGAGCCACACAAACTAGGTTGGAATCTCTGCATTATTTGCTGTATTACCTTAGCCAACTCACTTCCCTGTGCAGTTTCCTCATCTGTAAAACGGAAATATTTTTTTCAACCAAATGGCTTTCTTTGAGTGCTAGAGCTGAGTGTAAAATGTCTGGTCTCTAGTAGAACTTTAGAAAATGCGTCCGTTGGCTCCGGCCTGTCGCTCAGCAGCTAGGGCTTCAGCCACATACACCAGAGCTGGCGGGTTCGAATCCAGACAGGGCCTGCCAAACAATGACAACTACAACCAAAAAATAGGCCAGTGTTGTGGTGGGGGCCTGTAGTACCAGCTGCGTGGGAGCCTGAGGCAAGAGAATCGCTTAAGCCCAAGAGCAGGAGGTTGTTGAGCTATGACGCCACAATACTCTACGCAGGGCGGCAGCTTGAGACTCTGTCGAAAAAAAAGGCGGGGGGGGGGGGGGGTCTCAGTGTTTTGATGTTATTGGTATCTGGTTGTATTCTATTCTACCTCCAGCTGTGGGCTGCAGGTCAGGCTCT
>CAUYRH010076004.1:0-33607 GCA_963574655.1 Perodicticus potto | reverse complement strand
CAGCTCACAGCAACCTCCAATTCCTGGGCTCAAGCGAGTCTCCTGCCTCCGCCTCCCAAGTAGCTGGGACTACAGGCGCCCGCCACAACGCCCGGCCATTTTTTGGTTGCAGCTGTCATTGTTGTTTGGCAGGCCCAGGCTGGATTCGAACCCGCGAGCTCAGGTGTACGTGGCTGGCGCCTTAGCCCATTGAGCCACAGGCACCGAGCCAAGATATTTCTTAATTCTTTTATATACCTGCATAGTTTTACATTGTATGAATAAACCATAGTTTAATCTGTTTCCCATTCTCTTATTGTGGAGCCATTTGAGGTTTTTTGTTTGTTCGTTTGAGACAGAGTCAACCTCAAACTCTTGGACTCAAGCGATCCTCTTGCCTCAGCCTCCCAAGTAGCTGGGACTACAGATGCCCACCATAATGCCCAGCTATTCTTTAGAGAAAGGGGTCTCACTCTTGCTCAGGTTGGTCTCAAATTCTTGAGCTCAAGTGATCCACTCACCTCAGCCTCTCAAAGTGGTAGGATCACAGGTATGAGCCACCACGCCAAGCCTCATTTGAGCTTATTTTAATATCAGTTGGTAGACAGAACTCAATATCTCATGTTCTTAAAATCATACTTGGTTTCCTATAAATCTGAATGATCATTCGGTATATAGCCATTTAAAGTAACACCATGTAGGGCGCCGGCCCTATATGCCGGAGGTGGTGGGTTCAAACCCAGCCCTGGCCAAGAACTGCAAAAAAATAAAATAAAATAAAACAGCACCATGTAGATGTCAGACCAATTTGAGTGGTTTGTATATTCTTGGAAAAAGATCCCTAACCAAGTTTTAGAAACCTTTCTTACTTATTATACTTATTAATTATACTTATTTTATCTATGTACATATATATTTTTTTATTTTAGTTTTGAGTCAGAATCTCACTGTCACCTGGGTAGAGTGCATTGGTCATAGCTCAAAGGAACCTCAAACTCCTATACTCAACCAATCCTCTTGCCAAAGCCTCACAAGTAGCTTTGACTGCAGGCACCCACTACAATGCCCGGCTAGTTTTTCTGTTTTTAGTAGAGATGGATTTTGCTCTTGCTCAGGCTGGTCTCAAACTCCTGAGCTCAGGGAATCTACCTGCCTTGGCCTCCCAGAGTGCTAGGATTATAGGTAATAGGCCTATAGGTATATGTGTATGTGTGTGTGTATATTTGTTTTTAATTACTTATCACTTTGATACAAAATCAGCTTGTTTAAAATTTTAAACAATGCGCATCACTTTGAATTGTCTAACAAGAAAGCTACATTTCCTGTATATGACTAAAGCTGGTGGCATATAGGCTGAGAAAGCATGATTATTATTTATTTATTTTTATAGAGATGAGGCCTTGCTATGTTGCCTAGGCTGGTCTGGAACTCCTGCCCTCAAACAATCCTTCCAAGTCAGCATTCCAAAGAGCTGGGATTACAGGTATCAGCCACTGTGCCCAGCTAGTAAAAACCTTTTTAAAACTCACTGTTCTTACTGGTAGGGCAGGGACAAAGTATAAAATGATAGAGCAGTAGTTCTCTTAAAATCAAAGTCTTACTTACATAAAGTATAAATGAATTAAAAAGTGTTTTAGACTAATGCTTGGCACATGTTAAATACTGTATGTTTTTGCTGTTATTATTTGAAAAAATCAGATAATCTATTTTAGCATGTCACTAAAGGAACTTGTAAAAATTCTTACAATAGCATCTTAAAAATTATTTTAAAAACATGTAAGTCTTTGAAACACACTTGTTTCCTGGTGATCCATATTACTTAATTCTGATGACTTTATGTGTCTGAGCATGTTTATTTTGATGGCATCATCCTTCTTTAAATCAGTTCAAGTTGAGTAGGGATGTAATGATCGACTCCACGGTCCTCTAGACGGAATACCAGAACCGAGGGTGGCAAGAATTGAAGACAATGGGAGATAAATAATCAATTAATTATAACATAAATAAGCAATTCAAATAATTATAACAAAAGCATAAAAATTAAACTCTGCAGAGTAGCATTTGAACTTGGAATTTGCATATAAGTAAAAGTATGCTATTTTAAAGTGTGTGTGGACTCCAAAGTATCCTCACCCCCCTCACGTAGTGTGTCTTCTATCAACTACGTTCAGTTCTCAAAATTGAAAGTTCAGGTAGCAACCTCTGCTCGAAATACGAAAACAGTAAAAATCGACTCAACGCAAAGCCAAAAAGAGCAACAGAGTCAGGTTTTCTACCCACCCCGTCCTAATGTCCTGTAAGCGCCTAATGCTGTCTCCCAAGGAGGAAAGGGTTGCTGAGATTGAGATGGGGGGAGTCTCATGCTGTTTGTCTTCTTAGCTTCTTTAGCTCTGGTTAGGAAGCTGAGTCACAGTCACACTACCCTTGGCTGGAGAACCCAGCCCCCTCGGTGCGACCCCCACAGGGTCTGAGTCGCGGCCGGCACCCAGCCTTCCCGGCGTGGCCCCCGGTCCTGCCCCCGGTCCTGCCCCCAGGGGGTCGAGCCCGCCCCGGCTGGCCGAGGTGTCCCGGCAGCTCCTTGGCGCCCCCTGGCCCGGCTCTGGCGCCCGAGGTTTCCGGTGAGCGGCTCTAGCCGGTTATGACGACTCCGTCCCCCGGCGCCGCAGCCGTCTCCTCCGCCTCCCCGGTAGCCCCGGCTCCCCGGCTCCAGGTGGGACTCTGCCGCGCCCCGCCGGCCCCGGTCCGCTCCGCTTCCCGCGGCGGCCGCAGCCTCCCCCGGACTCCGCCCGCGCCCTCCGCGCCGCGGGCCCCGACCCCGCGCTCTCCCCGGCAGCGGCGCGCGGAGTTCCCGGGAGCCCTCGGCCCCCCGGCCCGCGCCGCGTGGACCCGGTTTCTCAGGCCGGGACCGAGCCGCTCCCCGGGGCCCCTCCCGGGCGCGCGGGGGACTCGTGACGCGGCGGTGCGGGGTGGCGGGTGGCTCCGGGGATCTCTGCGCCCCGAAGCAGTCCCGCGAGGCGTGTTAGCGGCGTCGGGGCCCTGGCCGGCCGACCCCGCCGCGCTGCGCGGTGACTGTTAGCGTGGAGACCTGGGGGACTCCACCTTGGAGTCGCGGGCAGCCCTTCCCAAGCCCTGCCTCCTGCCTGCCTGAGACTCGATGGCACCAGGGGCGCTGGCCGTTTAGGGGTCGTTCTGAGTCTCTGATGGATTGATCTTTTTTTTTTCCATTTGTCCCCTGCCTTCTTCAGACTTTTCCAAGCGCTGTCACAGAGGACCATCTTGTCATCCCATATGTCCCCTCTCAACCTAATTTTAAAAGAACTAATTTATTTTTGTATAAATGTATGGGGTACAAATGTAATTTTGTTACAGTGGGTTATTGCTTAGTGGTGGGCTCAGAACTTTTATATATCTTTCACTGGAGTAACATACATTTCATCATCTCTCAGAATATACTTTTTTTCTTCCCCTTTAGGCCCGTGGAAATCTATTAAAGGGTACAAGAACGAAGTGAGCCCAGCTGCTTTGTGCTGAAGGAAAAAGTAGCATCGCTGGAAAGCCTTCCCTGAGCTGGAGAAAGGCATTCACCCAACCCTGCGGCCTCGTAGGGGATCCGATACTGGGAAGGCTCCTGCCCGGCTCTGGGGTTGTGCTTTTCACGCCCCAACAGCCGCCCTCATCCACCTTATGCAAGTGGGTACGTGCCCTTGGCAGAAGCCAGGTTCTAGTGCGTCTGAACAGTCTTCCCGAAGCGTTACTTCTTCAGGGATCAGTGAGTGTATGTATGTCCGGAGCTCAGTGGAAGACAAAGGACTTGGGTAACTAAAGGTCAATACTTGGTAATAATGACTTTATTACTGGAAGGAAGAGTCAAAGGACAGGCCATCTGCCTGTGAACCCTCTAACTTGTGTTGGTCTGTGATTCTGGGAGAAGAATTACCTTGTTTGCACCTAGGAATGTTTGATATGCTGGCTACCCTGTGGGCCCATACCAGTGGATGCCTGTATCAGGTGGGCCACCTTCTTCCAGCCCTCCATTGGAATCTGGCCTGTACTGGGTTTTGTACTGGGGTTCAGGCCTGTACCTTAGCTTTCAGTGTGGTAGTCAGTAAGGAAATGGAAGAGCATCAGGAGCCAGACTGCTAGCTACAGGTTACCCTATCTTCTCTCGTAAGATTTTTTTTAATTCAAAATATAACCTGAATGGTAAATTCTACTGTAGCATCCTTTTCAGTTATTATGTGTTTCATTTCTGACAGGTTTTAAGAGACCTGAAACATCACAGAAGCTTCTGGGTGGCTCTGAGGATTAAAGAGGTAAGTATTTTAATTGTAAGTAGAGTCATTGTTACTATTAATATGTATTTTTAAATTTTATGAAATGGCTAGCAACTAACTCTTATAAAAATCCCAATTAAATACAGCTCAGATTTACAGCATATAACAACGTACTCTTTCAACATACTCTTCAAAACCATGTAAATGAAAAATCACTATATTTAGTACTCTGGGGAGGAAAAGAATTTCTTCCTGATGTCCCCGCTGTTGAGTTTCTACGAATGATCTCATGGCTTTGGAACTGGAGGTTTGGTTAAATATAGCAGTTTATTTCTAAAGGTCCCATCGTGATAGCCCATAGTCGCGGTCTGATTTAGAAATCTGGCTTTCCAGTGTGACCCAGTGGACAGCAGACTTTGCTGAGGAACATCCAGTGAGTATGATGGCTCCGTCATCCAGTGGAAAGATGACTTTAAAAAAAAAAAAAAAAAAGAGGTGGGAAAAAAAAAAAGAGGAGAGATACCACTAAAATGAACAGAGAATGACACGACTATTAGAATATAGAGAAGAATTCTGGTCCAAGAGATTTAACCCTTATTGAATTAGGGATGCAACAGTATTCATGACCATGATCACTTTTCCCAGGGTAAGGCAGGAGAGGGGAGAGTTAGGGGCAGAATCGTTGAAACAGACCGCTTGATTTCACTCCTGGCATTTCTAAGTTTTAGTTATTAACATCAGTGATTATTATGCCCACTAGAATGGAAGCTTCACAATGGCAGTGAGTTTAGTTCACCACTGGCCCTTCATTGCTGCATCTTGGAACAGGGTATGTACTCCTGTGCTAATTGTGATTATTATTCTTTATTAAGCAGGCAGGCTCTTGCTCAGAGTCAATTTATTTCCTTTTCTCTCTCGCTGGCACTTCTTCCTCACGCCTCATCATTCAGGTCTCAGCTCAAGTGTTAGTTAGGCCTTATAGGGAAAATTGTGACCTGATCCTTAGCATAAAACTCACTTTCTCATGAGAGACCTAAAGAATCATGAGAATGGCATGTGAGTTGTGTGTGAGCAGGAGGTTAGGAAGCTGGCCTCCAAGGGAGCATGTACACGGGAGGTGTGGCAATACCAGGCCTAATGGTATAGTAAAGATTCTCTAGATTCCGAAGGTCTGTGGTTTTGCAAAAACAAGTGGGAGACACTCTGTCAGACACTTTCTGTGTTCCCCCCTTTTAGTGCTGATGTCTGAGAAGTAACTTTTCACTACTTTTCCTCTGGAGGACTCCTCCCTCAGTTCCTCAGTCCCCGGACAACCCAGACTGTCTGTCAGGCCTCTTCATTCCACATTCCCAAACCCCTTCAGGCCCTGTCTCTGCCCCGGTGGCTTTAAACAGCTATTTAGTGAACACAGAGCTCTGAGAGAGTGCCGGCTACTTTCTAAACACTTTACCAATAATTAAATCATGTAACACACAGCAGCCCTAGGAGGAAGGTTTATTATTTCCATTTTACTGGTGGGAAAGCTGAGACACAGAAGGCTTACGTAACTTGTTCACGGTCATGCAGGTAGCAAGCCTCAGACCGGGATTTAAACCCAGGTGGCTGGGCTTTAAACTTAACTGCCACTCTGTGTTCTTTATCATTTTACCTCATTTTATTTCAGGAATCAGAAAACTGGATGATATCAATGCCCTCCCCCATTTTTGAAATAAAGTTTTGTTTGGTTTTGTTTTGTTTTTTGAGACAGACTCTCATTTTGTCATCCCCAAGTAGAGTGCTGTGGCATCATTGCTCACAGCAACCTTAGACTCAGACTCTTGGGCTCGAGTATTTCCCTTGCCTCCCAGCCTCCCAAGTAACTGGGATTACAGGCACCCGCCACATTGCCCAGCTATTTTTAGAGACGGGGTATTGCTCTAGCTCAGGCTGGTCCTCGAACTTGTGAGCTCAGGCAGTCCACCTGCCTCGGCCTCCCAGAGTGCTAGGATTTCAGGTGTGAGCCATAGCACCTGGCTCCTGAAATAAAGTTTTATTGGAACACAACCTCATCCATTCCTTGACAAGAGACTTTGGCTGTTTTCTAAACAAAGGCATTGTTGAGCAATTGTCATAGAGGAAAAAGTTCTAGCAGCCCTTGGTTTATTTGATTCATAGCCCTGTCACCATCTGAAGGTGTTTATTCATTTGATTTTTTCTATATGACTCTCATACTAGGTTATATGCTTCATAAGAGCAAGGCTCTCTCTTGTTCTGTTCGGCTCTGTGTACCTAGCTCCTAACACAGTGCCTGGCACATAGCAGGTGCACAATAAATATTTGCTTGATAAAGGAACATTACCCAGTGATGAGCAAAGTGCTTTGAAATTATGCTTGGCTCTTGTCCCTTTTTATTGACTAGTAAAGGAAATTTCTTAACAAAGATGTTTTCAATTTGATCTCTAGGTTTGGAGGTTGCTATGTTAATGCTGCTTGTCTTTGGAGTATTACTTCATAAAGTCCCACTGAGTGGCCAAGATCAGACTCCTCCTGAAACTGGAGAACCTCTGTATCACTATGCCAGCATCCACTTGCCAGAGGAGCACATTCCCTTCTTTTTGTACAACAATAGGTATATTGCCACCATCTGTAAGAAAGACTCATGGTGTCCGTATAAGGTAGGTATTATTTCTTCTTTATTTTTTAAAAGGACACAGCTTAGGCTGGCTTAGTTGTTCTGCTTTTTAACTGGAAGCTGCAGGTAAAATTCACAAGAGTGAAATTTAAAAATCTAAATCATTTCTGAATTAAACAGGCAGCCAGTACTATTTGTATACTCTGTAAATGAAGCAAATTAGATTTTATGCTGAAAAGAATGTCTTGATTAAAAGTAACTGAAACATTTCACACCTTTTCTTTCTTAAACTACACATAAGAGGGCCACATGGTACTAAATTTCAGTATTATCACCTCAGCCTCCATTTCCACACAATGTTACTGTGTCCTTCCTTCTGTCTGTGAGGAGCCCAGTAAGAGGTCTCACACGGCCCTAGAGATCAAAGCTGGGCATTGTGAGATGCTTCCTTTCCCATGGTGCTGGCACAGGAAGCACATGGAAAAGCAAACCTGGGAATCAGCCCAGCACTGCCCCGGGGGCTTTGTAGAAGAGCACTCTGAGCTCCTTGGCTAACAGCTGCTGTATGATTCCCAGGGGAGGCAAAGTTGTCATGTCTTGTGGGATCTTTGCTAAACTTGATTGATAAGTGAAGTTGCTAACCTGTTCAATTTAGTTGTGATTCTTTTGGTAACAGAAAGTCAAATTTATATCCCTTTTTAGGCACTTATTTTTAGAATAAGTTTGCTCACTCTGGCAGTTTATTAAGCTACTTGAATAATTTTTTTTTTTTTTTTTTTTTTTTTTGAGACTGAGTCTTACTTTGTAGCTCTTGGTAGAGTGCTGTGGCTCATAGCTCACCATAACCTCAGACTCTTGGGCTCATGCGATGCTGTTGCTTGAGCCTCCCAAGTAGCTGGGACTACAGGCGCCTGCCACAATGCCGGGCTGTTTTTTAGAGACGGTATCTCACTCAAGTTCAGGCTGGTCTCAAACTCGTGAGCTTGGGTGATCCACCCACCTTGGCCTCCCAGAGTGCTGGGATTACAGGCACGAGCCACCATGCCCAGGCATAAGTGGTCTTTGGTAGTCTAGGTGAAGCCCGGGTTTTTGGTTGGGGCATAGGCATGGTGGAGTGGTGAGTAGGGATCATTGCTAAGGACCTTGAGCCTACTTTCCTTAGAAGTTACTCTAGTTATTTTATTACAAGGACACATACTGTAAAATGTAAACATGAAAGTTATATAAAGATTTTGTTTTCTTAGTGGAAATGTCTTAATAATCCTCTCTAAATGTCAGAAAGCAGTCTAAATATAACATTTTATGTTCTAGAAACACTCAGAAAATCTAAAGTATTGCTGGGGTTATGAGAAATCCTGCAAACCAGAGTTCCGGTTTGGTTACCCTATTTGCAACTATGTTGACATGGGATGGTAAGTTTCCATATGTAATGTCCTCTTTCTTAATTCCTCTTCTCTCTCTGCAGGGTTTGTTGATGCCCTGATTCCCAGCTAGACTCTTAAGGTTTTAGATAGTAATTCCTTTAGGTATTAACTTGCTTATATAGTCATGAATTCAACTTGACTGTCTTACACTGGGATGAGAATATCTGTCATTTCCTCTGCTAGAGGTAGAAAACAATCTGGGCCATAGAAAATGTCCCCCTAGGGAAATCCCTTCACCCCAGTTGCCTGGATTATCCTCCCCTCTCCATCTTGAGAGTTCTGGCCTTCCCCAAATCACTTGACATTCTGATTCCTCTTGGGTCGAAGCAGACCAAGTTCCCCTTAGGTACCCAAGTTGGGGTGAGCCTGCATTTTTTTTTTAAGAACACCCTTATACCTCACCTGTTCCATCCTTTTCCATGCTGCCAACTTCTAACCACCATAGTGACTCCGTGCTTATCTGTTTAGTTCTGTGTACAAATGGAGTGTTGTGGAGATGACCACTCCCTTTTCTCTATCACAGCCAGTCCATGGAAGCAGGATCAGTAAGAATCCTTCGATTAAAAAAATACACAAACACACAAACAAAAAAAAAGAAAAAGAAAAAGAAAATATATCCCCCCTAGGGTACGCTAAGAAGACAAATGGATAGTTTCCTTTTCTGCTGGGGAGAGTTGAATATAATTAGGACTTCCAGTACGTGCAAGGTTAATGCGGTAAAGAAAACTTAGTAATTAAGGATGCATCATTTTCTTCAGTTCCAGATAATCTTAACTTTATACATTTCTGTTGTCTATTTTTATGGTAAGAAAAGAAGTCTGAATAACTTAATTTTGGTAACTTGGTGCATGAAGGATAGTTTTAGGAAAACTATGATAGGACTCTTTAAAAAAATCAAAGTAAATAACTTCTAGTCATTTAACCTTTAGAAAGAATGTTCGAGGTCCAGAAAAAGCAAAAAAAAAATCACAGAATCTTTTTCTTTGAAAATAGGACAGACACTCTCGAGTCAGCGGGGGACATATTCTGGAGACAAGCTGACTTTGGATATGCCCGAGAGCGGCTGGAGGAGATGCACGTGCTGTGTCAGCCCGAGGAAACCGTGGGTGTTTACCCCTTCATAAATGAGCTTGTTTATTTTTATTACTTATTATCGATGACTTGTTTTTATTACTTATTGTTTAGATTATAATGTAAAAACAAGACAGATGGCACTGTGAAAGGAATCCTCATTCTCATGTATTGGTTTCAAATTTTACTTAACTTTCCCAAAGAAGTTTCTTTTGGAAGCCCTGTCGTCTTTATCACACAAATATCAGATGGACATATTTTTTAGACAGTTGTGATATTTTTAGGTTTAGAATCTGCCCTTCCCCCATGCCAACCTATGCTAAAGAAGAGAAATTGATAAACTGCATTTTTACAAATTCATTCTCACGCAGTGTGGGGCAGAGGATGTGCTCCCTACCATACTGCTGTGTGTTTGCTTAGCGTTTGCTTAGCACGTTATGGTTTGCAGAAGCTTTTCTGTGTGTCATCGGGGTTGATACCCGTAAGCACTACAGCAGATAGACAGAGCAGATACCACTGATGCCTCTTTACCAAAGCTGAAAACAAGGTCCTCAGAGAAGTTAAGCAATTTCCCTAAAACCACACAGCTACCCTGTAGAATTATGGATAGAATTAAAAGGCAGATCTTTTTACAGCGCACTTTCATCCATTGCACTTCAGTGGGTCAGACAAACACGCTGTTAAGAGGATTTTGGGGGTAGTAAGAATAAGAACAGGCTATCAACTACTGGGTTCACATTCTGACTCTTGGACAAGGCACTCAACCCTTCCATGTTTCGTTTTCCCCTGGCTTGAAGCTATGTTCATCTTGTAGCATTATGGTAAGAGTAAAATGAGGTTCTGCTATAGAAATGCGCAGTGTAGGGCCTGGCTCACAGCAAAGGGCTCAGCATTATTTTTTAAAGGTTGATGGAGTTATAGGCATTTCTGATTAAGGCACACTATATATATATATATATTTTTTTTTTTTGAGACAGAGTCTTACTCGGTTGCCCTCTGTAGAGTGCCATGGTGTCATAGTTTACAGCAACCTCAAACTCCTGGGCTCAAGCAGTCCTCTTGCCTCAGCCTCCCAAGTAGCTGGGACTACTGGTGTCTGCCATAATACCTGGCTAATTTTTCTACTTTTGGTAGAGATGAGGTCTCCCTCTTGCTCAGGCTGGTTTTGATCTCCTGAACTCAAGCAATTTGCCTGCCTGGGCCTCCCAGAGTGTTAGGATTATGGGCGTGAGCTACCGCCCCTGGCCTAAGGTGCACTGTTCTTTAAGCTAATGATCCTGCCCCTTGAGCTCTGACATCTCAGGAGTTTCTGGTAACTCTAGGCAGTTTGGGAAAAAAAAGGTCAATTTACTGGCATTCAGAAGCTGAATATATGCTCTATAACACTATTGGGGGCATCACGTAATAGAGCTCTGAGCATTTTAGCAAAGGGAGCGGAGCCCGAGGACAAGGGCATAGTGCGGACCTGGGCTGGTGCAGGGTGTGTTTGTTTTACTTCACACGTTCTGCCTGGAGTCTGACTGCTCATGTGGAAAAGGCAAGGGAAGAGTCACTGCCCCACCTTGTACACAAACTTTCAAGGTGGTTTGTGAAATGCTTTTGTGGCTAAGATTTACCCTGGTATGTTTTATGTGATCAGAGTATGATCCCTATCTTAGTTGTTTAAGCTGAGTGGCTTGGGTGGCTTGTAAATAACAGAAATTTATTTCCCATGGTTCTGGAGGCAAGAAGTCTGAGATCAGGATGCTGGCACGGTCAGGTTCTGGTGAAAGCCCTCTTCCTGCTCGCAGACTGTGACTTCTTTTTGCATAGAGCTCTCAGGGGTATCTTTTATAAAGCTACCCGTCTCCCCCTTCATGACCTTATCACTTCCCCCAAGACCCCCACCTTCTAATTCCATCACATCAGGGGTTAGGACTTCAACATGAGAATCTTTTAGGGATACAAACATTCAGTCCATTGCAATCTTTTACCAACTACAAATGCCAAAATGCCATGCAGGTTAAGAGTAAGGCCTCATGTTCTTTGGAAGTTTTGAGGAAAACAGTAAAATAAAATAGTATTTAAATCTATAAATAAATTCCAGAGCAGATAAAAAGTTTTTGATCCTTTCTCTCTTTCAGCACAAACCAGATTGGTTGAAACAGAATCAGGTTCTGGTAGTTGACTCTGAAGTTCCTTTAATCAATTATTTAGAAAATATTTCCCGCATGTTGTTGTTGAGACAGAGACTCCCACAAGTTGTGCAATTTGCAGAAAGCACCTCTTATTAAAACTGGCAAACTGCCCTCCCTGCCTTTAGTATCTCTGGTACATGCATGTTTCCTTGTTTCATTTGGCTTGTCTTTGAAAAATGTTTCTTCACATAGATGTGTGGGTAGTAGAGGTTCTGAAGGCCCTTTTTCTTCCTTCCCTTTCCCAAGTTGTCCCTTTAAAAGTCCCTTCTGCACTTTTTAAAACTTTTTGAGACTGAGTCTTGCTCCGTCACCCAGTCTAGAGTGCCCTGGCATCAGCCCAGCTTACAGGTGCCTCAAACCCCTGGGCTCAAGCAATCCTCCTGCTTCAGCATCCTGAGTAGCTGGGGCTACAGATGCCTGCCATGATGCTCAGCTAGTTTTCATATTTTTAGTAGAGACAAGGCCTTACCTTTGCTCAGGCTAGTGAACTCCTAAGCTCAAGCAATCCACTCACCTTGGCCTCTGAGAGTGTTAGGATTATAGGAGTAAGCTACCACTCCCGGCCTATATATATGTTTTTTTAAATGTGGGAATAGCCAGGGGCGGTGGCTCATACCTGTAATCCCAGCACTGTGGGAAAATGAGGTGGGAGAATTGTTTGGCTCAGGAGTTTGAGACTTGTCTGAGCAAGAGTGAGACCCCGAGTCATTAAAAAAATGAAAAATCCAGCCAGGTGCCATAGCCAGGGCCTGTAATCCAGGGGCTGCTGGAGGCTGAGGCTGCAGGGTGCACACTGAGGTTGCAGTGAGCTATGACGCCACTGCACTCTGCTCAGGGCAGAGGGTGGGACTCTGTCTCAACAACAATAACAACAAAACAACAGCAACAAGGAATTGAAAAAAAAGAAAATTTTAATATCTGAATAATATGAGAGTGCAAATGATTAGATTACTTTTTTTTTTTTTTTTTTTTGGTTAGGTAAAATTCAAGTTGTAGTTGAGCGCTTCACCCAGGGAGTGTGCTGTATACCCTTACTTTGTGCACCTTAGGTGAGAGCTTGCTCTTATTCTTTCTAGAGGGGACTGAACTGAACCTGATATACAGCTCTTGGCTTTAAAATTTGAGGTAATACAGGTAGAGCATTTGGGAGTTCCTCATGGTAGTCTCCATGTGTGGACACTGGCAGAAGTATGCTTGGCTGAGGTCTTCTGGGACAGAAAAGAAATCCTTGAACAGATGCAATCTTTGGAAAGATTTCTGCACCACCACACTGTATAGTTTGAACCTGAGGGTAGACATGTTGTCAACATGTCTAGGAAGTCTGAGTGAGTCCTTTCAATGTTAATACTTCAAGTTATTTTTTCTTTTTTTCAACCTTACTTCAGAGTGACTCAAGCCTGGTGTGTTCCCGTTATCTCCAGTATTGCCGAGCAACCAATCTCTACCTTGATTTAAGAAACATCAAGAGAAATCATGACAGGTACTTAAGTGGTTGATGTTAGAAGTTTGGAAATATTTGTAGACCCAGGGGTATGGCTTGGGGTGGTTTCGTGAATAGTATGAGAGGTAGGTTCAGGAATGGGTAGGGGATGCACAATCCAGATTGGCCATGAGTAGATTACCTTGCCAAGTTGGTTAGTGGGTATATCGGGTTCCTTAAATGGCCCTGCAACTTTTGCATACATCAGACATTTTCTATTACAAATAAATTCTAATAAAAAATTGATTGTACAGATTGGTAATGTACCTTAATTATAACCCACGTGCTTGATTTTCTGAACTTAACTTCCTTTTTTGATACACACTAGGTTTAAGGAAGACTTTTTCCGGAGTGGTGAAATTGGAGGGCACTGTAGACTTGACAGTCGTACATTGATGTCTGAAGGTCAACGTAAAAGCCCTCTGCAGTCATGGTAAGTTTTGTTTTTTTTTTCGGTTTTTGGCAGGGGCTGGGTTTGTACCCGCCACCTCTGGCATATGGGGCCGGCTCCCTACTCCTTTGAGCCGCAGGGGCTGCCTCAGTCATGGTAAGTTTTTTAAAACATCTGTTTCTGAAATATTTGCCATTGTTTTGGACCCTGGCAGATTTGTACAGGGGGACTCTCAAATGAAAACTGTTACTTTATTGATAGATAATTTGGCATAAGCTTCTGAGGAATGACAACAACTAAGTGAATTCCTTGGTGTGTCTGAATTAAATGTATGTTTATAAAATACAGAGGGTGCCAAATAAGACATATATATATTTTAAGAAAAAATAAATAATATATACTGATAATAAAATGTGAATATAAATATATATGAATGATAACAAAAGTCATGTTGACCACCTCTCATAATTTCAGAAGTCAATTGAGTATTACAAATCTATTTGTTTGTTTGTATATTTATTTATTTATTTATTTTGATGCAAAGTCTCACTTTCTCACCCTCAGTAGGGGGCCATGGCATCATAACTCACAGCAATCTCAAACTCTTGGGTTTGAGCGATCCCCTGGCCTCTGCCTCCCAAGTAGCTGGGACTGTAGACACCTGCCACAATGGCCAGGAGTATTGCAAATTTAATACTGTGTTTTCCATTTTTTAATTTTTATTATTATTTTTTTATTGATGTTCTCTCTGAAGAAAAAAAATTTTTTTTTTTTTTGAGACCCAGTCTCACTATGTTGCCTTGGGTAGAGTGCTATGATGTCACAGCTCACAGCAACCTCAAACTCTTGGGCTTAAGCGATTCTCTTGCCTCAGCCTCCTAAGTAGCTGGGTCTACAGGTACCCGCCACAATGCCTGTCTGTTTTTTTGTTGCAGTTTTCATTGTTGTTTAGCTGGCCCTTACTGGGTTTGAACCCGCCAACCTGAGTGCATATGGCTAGCACTGTAAGCACTGTGCTAAGTGTGCCAAGCCATGTTTTCCTTTCTTAATAAAGAAAGTATTAAGAAGTATGACATGGTACTTACTGTTTGCAAATGAAAGAAAAAAATGAGAGGAAAAAAATCAATCCAAAATTGAGACTAGGTACAGGGATCACAGCTAAAATCCCAGCATTTTGGAAGGCTACAATGGGAGAATCTCTTAAGGCCAGGAGTTTGAGACCAGAGTGAGCAACATAATGAGACATGCAAAAAATAAAAAAAAAATTAGCCAGATGTTAGCCGCTGGTCCCTGCTGTTTGAGAGGCTGAGGCAGGAGGATCACTTGAGCCCAGGAATTTGAGGCTGCAGTGAGTTATGATTGTGCCACTGTGCTCCAGCCTGGGTGACAGAGCAAGACTCTCTCAAAATAAAAAGTGAATTTTTATTCACTCATAATTGCTGCAGGTATTTGTGGGAATGCATTTTTAAAAAAATACACATATTTATAAGAAGCATACAAAGAAATGTATACTTTGGATTACGCAAAAGCGAATCTATCCATGTAACTGTTACCCAGGTCCAAAAATAAAACAGCAGGGCAGCACCTGTGGCTCAGTGAGCAGGGCAGCACCTGTGGCCAGTGAGCTGGCCCCATATACCGAGGATGGTGGGTTCAAACCTGGCCTGGCCAAACTGCAACAAAAAAATAGCCGGGCATTGTGGTGAGTGCCTATAGTCCCAGCTACTCGGGAGGCTGAGGCAAGAGAATCACCTAAGCCCTAGAGCTGGAGGTTGCTGTGAGCTGTGACGCCACAGCACTCTACTGAGGGTGGCAAAGTGAGACTCTGTCTCTAAAAAAATAAAATAAATTAACATAAATAAATAAATAAATCAGCAGCAATACCCCAGATTCCCTCCCAGGCCTCACTCCCATCCTCCTTCCAAAGGTAAATGGTACTTTGACTTTTAAAACCCATATGGTCACTTTTTGAACTTTAAAACATTTTACTTTAAAAGAATTTTGTACTCATAAAAATTTAAAAATAGTACAGTGAGTTCCCATTATTCCAGCTTTCCCGGCTTCTGCTAATGATACTATCTCATGTAACCACAGTGCAATGATCAAAACCAGGAAATCGACATTGGTGCAGTATTATGAATTAAACATATGTGGATTTCACTAGTGATTGCATGCACTCATCTAGAATGTTATCACGTGTCTAGGTAACCATGGCCACAATTAGGATATAGAATTGTTCCTTCATCCTTCAGAAATGCTTTCATGGACTCTTCTTTAATCACATGGGTTGCCCATTTAGTATAATCACTTTTGAAGTCAAACATTCAGGTTGAGTGCTGTGTCTCATGCCTGTAATCCAGCACTCTAGGAGGGCAAAATGGGAGGATTGCTTGAGCTCAGGAGTCTAAGACCACCCTAAGCAAGAGTGAGACCCCTGTCTCTACTAACAATAGAAAAATAAGATGGACATGGTAGTAGGAGCCTATAGTCCTAGATACTCAGGAGGCTGAGGCAGGAGAATTGCTTGAACCCAGGAGTTTGAGCCTGACACTCTAGCCTGGTCAACAGAATCTGACTCTGTCTTAGGAAAAAAAGAAAAGTCCAACATTTGTGTTGAGCATACCGTTCAGAATAATAATCTACTATCTATGAGTATGGCGTTTTAAAGTCTGCAGTGCAGTCTCTGACATGACTTAACAGAGTTTTACAAGTAAGTAGTTCCTATATTCTAGTGGGATTTTTGATTCCTAGTACTTCTTTTTTTTGAGACAGAATCTTACTCTGTTGCCATAGGATGGAGTGCCATGCATCATAGCAACCTCAAATTTCTGGGCTCAAGCAAACCTCTTGGCTCAACCTCCTGAGTAGCTGGGACTACAAGTACCCACCACCATACCTCGCTAGTTTTTCTATTTTTAGTAGAGACAGGGTCTCACTCTTGCCCAGGCTGGTCTCAAACTCTTGAACTCAATCAATCTACTTGCCTTGGTCTCCCAGAGTGCTGGGATTATAGGGAGGAGCCACTGCACCCAGCCCCTATTCCTAATACATTTTGATATCTGATTCCACATGGTAGTTCTCTAGGGTATAATTGTATTAGTTATTTATTATTGTAAACCGTGTTTTCCTAGGTACACCCTAGGGTATATTTGTATTCATTATCTATTGTGGTATAACAAATTACATTTAAGTGGCTTAAAAGGACAAACATTTGTTGCAGGTAGGCAGTTGGCCAGGGCTGTAGACATCTCTAGGCTCAGTGGGGCCTGGAGAATCTACTGCTTAGCTTGCTTAGGTTGTTGTAAGCCTCACTTCCTCTCTGGCTGTTGGCCAGAGGCTTTAGTTTTTACCAGGTGGACATCTCCTCAGGAGCACATGGACTAGGAGAGCATGTGCCCCAAGACAAAAGCTGTAGCATTTGGATAATACAATCTCAGAAGTGACATACCGTCACTTCTTCTGTACACATATTCTGTTGGTTAGAAGTGAGTTACTAAGTCCAGCACACCCTCAAAGGGAGGGAATTAACTTCCACCTTCTTTTTTAACTTCCACCTCTTGATAGGAGAAGTATTATTAAAAGAGTTTGTGGACGTATTTCTGAAACCACCACGATATTTTAGCATTGTCTTTTAAAAGAATCCATTTGTTACTTGTTTTTGTGAGATACAACTTCAAGGATGTCATTGTCACAGATGATCTATATATTCACACTATATAGCTCACAATTGTCATGTGGTTGTGATTATCTTAGGATTATCAGAAAACTGTGCCGTGTGGCTTCCAAAGATGTTTTCTAAGAATAAGTTTCCTTTCTTCTGGGAAGCCTAGCTGTCTGCTGTCTTTCTGATACACTGAGTGGTTCTGGGAATGCCATCCTTCTCAGAATCCAGGAAGCCTACCTTGAGAGTTTCTCTGAGCCTCAGGAGGAAACCATTTGAATCTTTCCACTTTACTGGTAACTAGGGTGTCCAGTTGCAGCCCACAGCTGGTTATGAATGTTTATATGTAGTGGCTAATGTCATGAAAATTTTACATAGACCTTTGTTGTGGTCATCAGCTTTCATTAGTGCTTGTGTAATCCAAGACAACTATTAGATAAGCATTCGTAGCCAGCTACAGGCCATGCTTGGACACCTGTGAAAGTTCCCAGTGCAACTGTCTTTCATGTTATACTGAATTTTAAAATTAATTTTGCTCCTAATCTCAACATTAAAATTGATATAAATTATATAAATGTCAGTATGTCTCAGAAGTTACAGGCCTCCATAGGAGCGCCTCTGCAAACTAGAAGTAAAATTTGCCTAATGAACAGATCTTAAGTTACGATGTTGTGATAGGAAGCTAGGAAGAATGACTTTGAAATCATATCTCAATTCCTAATTCCAGGTTTGCTGAGCTACAAAGCTATACTCCGCTCAACTTCAGACCTATAGAGGATGCTAAATGTGACATTGTTATTGAAAAACCAACGTATTTCATGAAATTAGATGCAGGTGAGAAGTTAATTTGTCTGTTATTTATGAGTTTGTTAATGATGCTTTACTTTGTTTGAATATATGTGTGTAGTAATTTTCTGTGAATTTTTTGGAAACGCTAGGACACACAGTGGATTTGCTTTCTTCTTTGAAGAAATAGATGAATGAGTTTGAACTTCTCATTATTTTATGGCTTTGGTATTTTAGAAGAAACTTTCACATTTATATCAAAGGAATTAATCAAAATCAAAAGATGAGAGAAGAAGGCATATGTGTACCTTTCGTAACTAACTTTACATCATCTGGTTTCTCTGATCACTTGATTTAGATTGTGTTTCATTAATTTTTTTTTTTTTAATTACAGGGCACGTGTATAGTATGGGTGAGAAAGAAATGATCATGACCTCCCCTGGCAAACTTTCTAATATCGTTTTCATAACTAAAGTGAACTTAAAATTCTTCTGGAAGTTGCCACTGTAATACATCCTTGAGCCAAAAATTAAATTATTTCCCCATTTATACCTATAGCTTCTGACTTTCAACTTGCAAGCACAGATTTAACATTGTGAACTAGTTGCCCTAGAGAGGAGAAACACAGATTGCACTATATTATCTCTCTCATTAGGAGAGACAGATTATTATGCTATATCATATCAAAATTCACGAGAGGTTGGGCTTACCGTGAAATATAGAGAGCCCTCTGTCACAAATATTAGAATTACTATAATTTATTGATCATAGTTTTAATATGTTCTGCCTTCTGAAGTCATAATTCCTGTATTACAAAGTATTAAATTCAGAAATCAGACAAGTTTAGGTTTTTGAAATAAGAGCAAGTAAAAATGCTATGTTCAAGGTTCAGACTCGTTTTTAAAATATGTAAATTAAAAAAGGGCAAAGAAAACACTGTGATCTGCTTGTAAAAGAGGTGAATATGTGTGAGCTGTTCAATTTATGCAGATACTTATGCAATAAAGTATGTAAAGTGGGAATAATAGGCCAGGGTAGACACGTACCATTTCTTTTTCATATTCATAACTCAACTTTTTTTTTTTTTCCTAACTCCTGCCTTCATCAGTTTTCCTTTTCATGTTAACTCTTACCTTGAGAGGAGCATTCTACAGAACAAGACTCACTAAGGGGCACATTTCTTGAGGACCAAGCCTATGTTTCTCCCTCGTTTAGAAATCCTGGCAGCACCAAGTAGTATTTTGTGCCTGCTATAATCCTCAGTATATGCTAGGAACTCACTGAATGTTCCATGAGAGAGCTCATATGTGCTGTATGGCCAACCTGGGAAAAGAGGATGGTTCTCAGAGAACTTTATGTTTCTTGCTAATTTGAAAATAAGCTCTTTGCCAAGATTTTTCTAGGTGAACAAATTAGCCCTTCCACACAACCACCTAAGATGCCAGGCTGAAAAGAACTTGAACATTTTCTGGCACAAAGAAAGACTATTTTATGATTTCTGCTTTTCAGAGTCACTGTTTTTCTGTTACTCATTATTTTTCCTTCTTTAAAATACCTGTTTTAAATGTCACTTCTTGGAATTTCATCCCAGGGAGATTTGTCCATTTGTACATTCAGGTCCTGCATGCCTACGTGGAGAGTGCATTTTTTTTTTTAATGACTGGCATATGAATTTATAAATAAAGGTACTTGCAGCCCTTTCTACTCTATCTGACCTAGAGATATCCAGATAGTTTTCATTAAAGTCTACTATGTGCCAGGCACTGGGATGGGGAGCTTAAGATACGTTATCTCTGGATACCTCATGACAAAGCTGGCACTTCTGTATAGCTATGTCCCTTTTCTAGGGAGAAGCTAAAGCTTAGAGATTTACCCTGGGAGGCTGAGGCAGGTGGATGGCTGAGCTCACGAGTTCAAGACCAGCCTGAGCAAGTCTCTAACAAAAATACAAAAATTAGCCAAGCATTGTGGCAGACACCTTTAGTCCCAGCTACTCAGGAGGCTAGGCAAGAGGATCAGTTGAGCCTAAAATTTTGAGGTTGCTGTGAGCTATGATGCCATAGCACTCGGCTGAGGGTGACAGAGTGAGACTCTGTCTCCAAAAAAAGTAAATAAATAAAAGTAAAGCTTAGCGACATTATGAATTTATTTAAGAATGTTGCGCCTGAGTGGCTGCACTGGAATTCAGCCCAGTTCTTCTGATTCCAGAGTTCATGCTCTTTCAGTTAGAACATGAGACATTTACCTCTTTTCAGTGGTACTTGGTTAATATTTTCCCAAAGAGAATATTATTAAAAGTAGTGATTGAACAGGAAAAAGAGACAAGAATCAAACTTACTAAAATGTTAATAAGCATCATTGTTAATTATTCTGTGTTAAATAGGTATTACTTAATTGATTTAAAGAATATGTTATCAGAAGAAATAATGATTAGTGCTCATAGCCTTCTAGTTCTACTCAGTTTTAAGTTAAATAGACTGACATTATTTTTTTTCTGGGAACTTAATGATGATTTGTTACTTGGGATATAGGGGAAAATAGATTCACGATTTGCTTTTTTTTTTTTTTTGAGACAGAGTCTCACTCTGTTGCCCTCAGTAGAGGGCATCACAGTTCACAGTGACCTCAAACTCTTAGGCTCAAGCAATCCTCTTACCTCAACCTCTTAAGTAGCTGGAACTATAGGTACCCACCACAACAACCGGCTACTTTTTGTATTTTTGGTAGAGACAAGGTCTCACTCTTACTCAGGCTGGTCTTGAACTCCTGAGCTCAGGCAATCCACCCACCTCGGCCTCCCAGAGTGCTGGGATCACACATGTGAGCCACCACGCCCGGCCCCAAATTTCTGATTTCTAAGTAACCAATTTTAAAGGGAAATTTTGAAGCCCATCTATAAAATGAGGACTACCTATGTAAAGATCATTTTGTGTTTGGTAAAAACTCTTTTTTACCCTTTGTTTCAACCAAAAGTCCATTAAACAGTTTTTACATGGGGTAGAATAAAAATTGTTCAATCCTAATTGAACAATCCTCCTAATTTGGGAGCAATTAACATAGATTTTTTTCCCCCAACACTAGGTGTTAACATGTATCACCACTTCTGCGATTTCATCAATCTTTATATCACGCAGCATGTGAACAACTCATTCAGCACAGACGTGCACATTGTGATGTGGGACACGGTGAGTAAGGATGTCCTCTCGGCTTCAGCACGGTCTTTACCTTGAGTTGTCAGCATGAGATGGGAATCTTGTGAGACAGAATTTTCTAAGACATGCATGTTTCCACATACACACCACACACACATCCGTGCCATGTACGTGAGCACTGACACCTACATATACATATAGCCAGATAGATGGATGTGTGCACCTCTGTCCTGTGAATTTCAGAATGAAGCAGTGGAACATCTCTTTCCCCTTTTGGGAGGAGGAGTTGCAAAGATCGAAGGTGCAGTGACTTTGGCTGAGCGTTCCTCCTCTAAGCAGACATGAAGACTGTCAGTCATTCGCTCAGTCTCTGTAACCTGCCCGGAGAGTGTGCCTGTCTTTACCATTTGGCCTCTGTCATTTGCTGTCTGCCTTTGCTTAATGCATCTTCCTGCTACTCCTTGCTTTGTACCAACTAGCACCGTGTTTCAGCTCCCCATGCACACAGCAGTGAGCTGTGAGACCTGGGTATGCATACACATACACATGCTGAGTTACACCTGCTATTTATTGTTGTCAGTGTAGCCTTTTATTTCCTTCTTCTATTTCTTTGCCTTCCTTTTTCATGTTTCTTCCTGGCCCCTCCGCCAGCTGAGGTAACCCCAAGACAGTGGTTCTCAACTTTCCTAATGCCGCAACCCTTTAATACAGACCCACAGGTTGAGAACCGCTGCCCCAAGATGTGCCCGAATATCCTTATCTGTGAAAGGGGTAATGAGAGCACCTACCTGGGTATCATTTTGAGGATGAAACACATAGTATGTGAACAATCACAGTACCTGGCACACAGTACATGTGCTCTGAGTATTAACTATGGCAACGACTAGGAAAGCAAGTGGTTTGGAGTGTACACGAGAGAGGTTCTCTAAACCGGGAAGTTGGAGCACTTGCCAACGGTTCATCTAAGGTTCCACTGACATTCAGACTCACAAGACACTCACATGCCCTGTTCAGGATGACATTGCAGGGGCTCAGGGCTTGCTGGCAGAGCCACCTCTAGCATTTCTTCCCAGGGCAGCGCTAGCAGCCCACACAGCACAGTGCGTGTGCAGGGAGATGAGCTCCACATGGGACAGGCACCGGAGCTGCCTTGGCTAATAGCTTCTTGTCCCACGAGAGCCGGCAGCTCCTGTAACAACTGCATTGGTGAAGCCCCAGGAGCCCCGAAAGAGACACTCCCAGCCTCAAGAGTCCTGATGCTCGGGAAGCCTAAACATGGCTTTCCCAGTCCAGACACAATTTACCAACCAAGCACCAAGCGTCTGTTTTGCTCAGAAGCAATGTTGCCTAGAAACATAGTTGACACGTGCCGTCTTCATTCATTCCAGAGAGCAGAGCTAGCCAGTGAGTGGAAGGTCAGATAGATTCGCCAGCAGAGGGGGAAGTTTTGCTGATCCCGTTTTTCACAGATGTGAGGCTTATGGCAGATCTGTGTCGAAAGGTCTTTGTGTTCACTGTTCCCTAGATGTTTAGTTTGAATTGAAGTCTGGGAGAACTGGTTCTGTAATTTCAGTGTGCTGTTCCTTTCTTTCAGTCTCCCTCTTTGCATGCATGTACATTTCCCTGAGTTCCCCTTTTGCTGCCACTGCAGTTTCATTTCTTAGAAATGTTTTTGTGAGCAAAAGAACAACAGTCCTTTTATTCTTTTTGTATAAGTGATTTTAGGGTACAACCACCAACTATGGCAAGCTTTGAATGATGAACTCATGATTGTTTTGCCTTTCTTAAAAAAAATTTCACCTGATCTTATCTCATTTAATGCTCATAACCTCCCCCCCCCCATGCCCTGTGAAATTGAGATTTTATTTTATTTTATTTATTTATTTATTTTTTTTGAGACAGAGCCTCAAACTGTCGCCCTGGGTAGAGTGCTGTGGTGTCACAGCTCACAGCAACCTCCAACTCCTGGGCTTAAGTGATTCTCTTGCTGCAGCCTCCCAGGTAGCTGGGACTAAAGGCGCCTGCCACAACACCTGGCTATCTTTTGGTTGTTGTTGTCATTGTTGTTTGGCAGGCTCAGGCTGGATTCGAACCCGTCAGTTCTGGTGAATGTGGCTGGCGCCTTAACTGCTTGAGTTACCGGTGCCAAGCCATGGACTTGAGATTTTATACTAGCTTAGTTTTAGAGGCTGAGGCCTGAGCAGCAGGTGAGGAGACTAACATAGTCGGGGAGGAATGGAGCCCAGGATTCCAATCCAGGCAGCCTGACCCCAGACCTGTGCTGGGAAACCAGCGTTAGCCTTCCTAAAGTCCTCCAAAGAACCTATGAAAGAAAGCGTCTCATCTAGAAGTGTCCTGTATCTTGCTGAATGCTTTTCTCCGTCTTCCTCGATTGGACTGAGTTAGATCGAGCCTTGCCTTCTCTGTCGGCGGGGTTGGGACAGGATGCAGGGCCTCTGTGACGATCCCAGTCTTCTCAGCTGGGCGTGAACAGGCAGGAGGGCTATGGCTAAGCAGGTTGGCTTTGCTAATTACGTAGTCAGGTTCTACAGACAGGCAGGGCTGCCAGCTGGCTGCAGAATTCAGGCCCACGGCAGACTGCAGATTGGATGGGGACAGTGCTAATTGAGAGGCTGTGTGATTGCTACTTCTTTTCCATCAGTAAGGCCTTGGATTAAGGGACACGGTGACCTGCAGGATGACCCACAGTGGATGGTGTCCCCACAGTCAGTCCTGACGGCTCTAGATGACCAGTTTTCCTAGGGGAAAAGCAAGGAAGTGGCTGTGACTGCAGTTCAGATCTTAGTAGTGATATTTTGCCAACTACCCCACAAAGAAACCTGTGAGACCTTCTTGGCTCCTCCCTTCAGCACACGGTTCCCTTGGTGGGATGGGCAAAGATGCACAGACGGCCGTGCACTGACACCTGTCTGGGCTTAGCAGGGTTGCTTTTATTAAACAGAATGAATGAAAGGAAAGATTACCACAGGCTTTTCACCTTTTCTTGTTCTGTGAAGTAGCTTTATTCTGTTTTTTATTATGAAACCAATGCCTAATTATAATGAGTTCAAACAACACAGAAGTATGTAAACTTTAAAAAGAGGCTCCTTCTTTCTCTGCTCCAATTCAGTTTTCCCCAGGGTAACTGCAGTTAAAGTGTGTGAGCCCCTTGAAAGACGTTTTTTATGTTAATAAATGCAAATATATTTTTACATGAAATTTACACATAAATATTTGTGTAAGGAAATACGTGTATATAAAAGAGAAAATGTATGCTCTTTCATGTTGCTCCCTTAACATTATCTCATGGACATCTTTCCAAGTCAGTACATGTAGGGTTATGCTTTTGTTTGTGGCCACGTGGTATTCTGTTTGCTGGATCCTTTGGAATTTCAGTGCTTGCACTAGTGTATGTGTTCCTGCCCCTGTCCTGGTCACATTCAGTTTGTTTCCAGTTCTTTGCTAATTTCCTAAAAGGCTGCAGTAAACATCCTTCCCATGTATCTATGTCCTCATGCACTCACCCTAGCATTTCTGTAGGATGGATTTCTATAAAATAAATTCCTAAGTCATAGGTTGTGTGCATGTTTAAATTTGAGACATACATAGGAGGAAATTTTATGCTATCTTAAAAAATATTCAGGTATTTTTCAACATGAGAGTAAGAAGAAGCCCCTCCTTTTCTTGTGGTAGATAATTTGAATTCGGGGAACATAGAAGCGTCTATGAGGTGGTTATTATTACATAGTACATAATTTCCCTAACAAAGGATCAGTCAGGATTACTACATATTATTATTAAAATTTCATTTCAGAGGACATTTTATTTTTATCTGAAATGTTTTATCTCAAGAAACTGTCTAGAACCTCTTCTTTTAATTGCTCTTTGTTTATTATTGGACCAGGATAGGAGCATTTCATTTTAGATGGTGTTGAGAACGGCCTTTATTAGGATAGCATTGGAGGAACATTGAAGGAAGGACTTTTTTTTTTTTAGATTGAGAAAATCTAACAGTTATCAATAGCTTTGAAATAACTGTAAAATATGCAACATAAAAATTTCAAAATCGGGCTGGATGCAGTGGCTCACATCTGTAATCCTGCAGGAGGATTAATTGAGCCCCAGGAATTTGAGGTTGCTTTGAGCTGTGGTGATGCCACTGCCCTCCAACCAGGATGACAGAGCGAGAGTCTCTCTATGAACAAAAACAAAGAAAAATCAAAAACTGAAGAAAGAATGCTATAAAGCTAAAAAGACACAGACATAATGAACATAATGTATAACTAACTGTAGACCTTGGATGTAATCCTACAACGCTTATTTTTAATGGCTGAATTTTTCAGTCTAAGTTACCTCATTTAAAAAGTAATTGATCTCCTTCCTTTGAGCTCATGGTTGACTTTTACTTTTCAAAAAGGAAATGCATTTGGTAAATACACTAGAAAGAACTAATCTCCACTCAGAGGCTGCTGTCATATGGAGCTTTAGGAACGTGAAGTCTGCCATCAAAGTCTGGATTGAATTGCAGCTCTGTAACTCACCAGCTCTACAGTTTAGGAAAATTACTTAAATTTGTTGTGTTTCCTCATCTGTAAATTAGGGATAGTGATATTACCTAGCTTATTAGGCTTGTAGGTGACTTACCTTAAGCGTCTGAAACAGTGCCCGGGACACAGGAAATGGGCAAGATGCTATTGTTATTATCTTGTTGTTATTATTAGCACTATTACTATTAACAGGGTATTATCACATGTTATTCACTAGTCAGCGGGGAAAACATTCCATTGAGTTGCAATACCTTACTTTTTTTTTTTAATTTTTTTTTAATTTTTATTAAATCATAATTGTGTACATTGGTGCAATCATGGGGCACAGTGTGATACCTTACATTTTTAATGTCAGAGACTTCAAGTCATTTTCTTGCTTTGAAATTTCTTTCCAAAGCATATTCCATTTACCCTGATGGTTTTTATCTACTGAGTATATCAGAGCGTGTGCAAATGCTGTTATATGTATGTGTTGTGTATACCAGTGATTTGGATAGAAAATTCAAAGGAAAAAATACCCTTTAACTATAATTTCAAAGATGTGAGAATAAAAAGGGTTAAGGAAGAGAAACAAAAATAATATTAACAGTAAACGTGATTGTGATGATTACTTATGATAATATTTCATCAAAGTAGGCGTTTGCTCAGGCCCAAGATGCAAATCCATTTTGCTAATACGGATTTTGTGAGTTTACTTAGGGTCATTAGTTTTTAACTCAGAAAGGTATATCCAGGTATTTTGTTGCGTCTTCGAAAAGCCGTCTTGTTTATTTTTATTGCCCTCACTTACTTTGTTTCTGCTTTCAGAGTTCTTATGGATATGGTGACCTGTTCTCCGACACCTGGAAAGCATTTACCGATTATGATGTTATACATTTGAAAACGTACGATTCCAAAAGGGTACTGCAAACTTCACCGTCGTGAGCAGAATTCACTCGTAACATAAATATTTAATATGCGTTTCTATTGGCTATTATCATCGACGTCTGATTTCTTAGTCTCTTTTGTTATAACTACAGTTCTCATTGTTATTGATCTTGCAGCTTTCAGAAACTTCTTTTCATAGCTTTCTCAAAAATATGAATTTTAGGCTTGGTGCCTGTAGCTCAGTGAGTAGGGCACCAGCCACATACACTAAAGCTGGCGGGTTTAAGCCTGGCCTGGGTCTGCTAAAAAAAAAAAAGTGACAATTCCAATCAAAATAAAAAAACAGCCAGGCTTTGTGGCAGATGCCTGTAGTCCCAACTACTCGGGAAGCTGAGGCAAGAGAATTGCTTAAGCCCAAGAGTTTGAGGTTACTGTCAGCTGTGACACCATAGCACTCTACGGAGGGTGACATAGTGAGACTCTGTCTCCAAAAAATATATATATGAATTTTAGTCTCTCTGAATGAAATACTTTGCTCATACAAACTATTTTAATTCAAAATGGAGATAAATGAAAATCTGTTTTCCACAAGTATGAGTACTATTTTGGTGCAAAGGGTGCAAATTATATTCTTTTATCTTTTATTCTTTTTTTTTTTTTTTTTTGAGACAGAGCCTCAAGCTGCCACCCTGGATAGAGTGCAGTGGCATCACAGCTCACAGCAACCTCCAATTCCTGGGCTCAAGCGAGTCTCTTGTCACAACGCCCGGCCATTTTTTGGTTGTAGCCATCGTTGTTCGGCGGCCTGGGCTGAATTCGAACCCCCCAGCTCAGGTGTACGTGGCTGGCGCCTTAGCCTGTTGAGCCACAAGCGCCGAGCCTTATCTTTTATTCTTATTTCTTCATTGCTAGGTATGTTTCAGAGAAGCTATTTTTTCACTGCTCCCCCGCATGAGGTACGGGCTGTTCTATAACACTCCTCTGGTAAGTGCGTCGTCCTCGGGTAATGTTCTTACTTACAGGTTTTAAAACAACATTGATGCGTAACTTGAAAGCATCTTAAATTGCAATACAGAAACATCAAATTGTAATGTGAATGGGGGTTTTTATTTTAGATATCTGGCTGTCAGAAGACTGGATTATTCAGGGCATTTTCCCAGCACGTACTGCACAGACTGAACATCACACAGGAGGGACCCAAGGTGACGGATACATTGTGGGTTTTGAGGGGGGCTTGAATTTTCATCTTTAATAAAAGTCAGTACCGTCTTGGCAGAAAAAGAAATGCTCGGGAGACTGTTGGTTAGGTTTTATTTATTTATTTGGCTTTTTTCCTTATTAATGCAATAAATTTAGCAGGGGCAAGTAGTTTTCTGTTACGTGGATGAATTGTACAGCGGTGACGTCAGAGCTTTTTACTGTACCCACCCCCTGAGTAGTGTGGTGATGAGTTAAATGCGATGGCAAAACTCAGTAAGGATGCATCAGAACAACTCTTATTCCTCATCCTGATTCCTTCAGGATATATAAAAATATATCCACGTTAGCCAGAGAAGACAAAACTGGTTCATTACACTGTTCTATTTGGCTGGCTGGATTTTTTGGCAGAAGTTGTGTGGCTTAGATGGGGATTTGGGGGAGTGTGGAGAGATGTGGCCGAAGAGGGAGAGGAAGAAGAGGAAAAAGCACATTCGTGCCATGTCCTGTAGTTTATTTTTCTTCTATTTATGTAAATCACATTTTGGGTTCAGATGCAGGTTCACTTCTCCTGGCATATGTGTAGTTATTTTGCCTTTTCATTTTGCTTATAGGATGGAAAAATTCGAGTCACCATCCTTGCACGGAGCACAGAATACCGGAAAATCCTAAACCAAAACAAGGTTCGTTTGGGGTATATATTATTAACATAATCATATTGAATTTACCTTCCCACAAACTATTGTGCTTTATTTTTTTCGCATTACCCTAAAAGCCTTGGTTTGAAACCATTTTTATGGTTTTAGGGGAAGTTTGTTGACCTAGGCCCAGTTCATTTATTGAACGATTTGAATTTCTAGTGGCAGTCACCAAACTACCCATAGCCAATTTAAACTGGAAACAGAGACATAATCTGAGTCCTGCCTTTACTGCAATCGATTGCTACATATTTGCCCTCTAGACAAACTAGCAGCAAAAATGTAAGAATGTCTTCTGGGAGGTGGTTGATAGCATGAGGCAATCCTGTGGCACTAGTAGCAGAGTAAGCTGGAAGAGCCTTCATCCTCTTCCATGACTGTGTGTCTTAGACCTTGTTCACTCATTAGGCATCCTAACTCACTTCACTGGCACCAACTCATAATCAACCCCAATGAGATCACCATGCTAGACCCTTCCCATAACGTCATGGAATGAAGGCAGCCTCACAGTAGGAACATTTATTGCACGAAGGTAAATTGAGCACCTGCTATGTGCCAAGCTGTGTTGTAGGCCCTGACATAACGAGAAGACAGGGACTGTCCCTGCCCTTGTGGAGCTGTCATTCTAGAGGTGAGAGACAGACAAGAAATAAGTAAACAAGTCAGTAAGTATGGTGATTCTGGGCAGCAGTGAGTGCTCTGAAGGAAACAAACCAGGGAGGTGTGACACAGACTGGGGCTGTGGATGGAAGAGGGAGGAGGCGAGGCATCCAGACAGGTGCCGCTTGGACTGAGACCTCATCAGAGAAGAATCTGGCCAGGGAAAGAACCTCCCGGGCAGAGGCAAATGTCCACTGGTGGATTAAGCTTTAAGTGTTTCAAGATCGGAGAGAGCACCGCTGGCTATAGCATCATGGAAGAGGCGGGTGATAGCAGAAGTGTGCGGAGAGGTGGGGCGTGGTGCAGCTCTCTATCAGCATCCTGCACCTGGGTGAGGACAGACTTTATTCCACTGAGGCAGAAAGCCGCTGTGAGGTTTTAAGCAGCATGTGCTAGGAGAATAATGTTTTCCCCTCCTCTCAAAAGATGTCCATGTCCAAATCCCTGGAACCTGTGAAGAGGCTACAGGCTACATGGCAAAGCAAAATCAAGGGTGCAGATGGAATTGAGGTTGCTAATCAGCTGCCTTAAAATAAGGAGATTATGGGTGGCGCCTGGGGCTCAGTGAGTGGGGCAACAGCCCTGTATACCGAGGGTGGCGGGTTCAAACCTGGCCCTGGCAAAACTGCAACAAAAAAAAGAGCAGGGCGTGGTGGCAAGCGCCAGTAGTCCCAGCTATTGGGGAAGCTGAGGCGAGAGAATCGCCTAAGCCCAGGAGTTGGAGGTTGCTGTGAGCTGTGTGATGCCACGGCACTCTACTGAGGGCGATAAAAGTGAGACTCTTGTCTCTGCCAAAAAAAAAAAAAATATATATATATATATATATATGTGTGTGTGTGTTTGTGTGTCTGTGTATGTGTGTGTGTGTGTGTATAAAAGAAGATTATCCCAGATTATTCAGGTCAGCCCCGTGAAATCACAAAAGGGGCCTTAAAGTCCATCCATGGGATGACTTTTGCCTCTGCCCACAAATCCCTTTTCTCAGCTGGATTCTTCTCACTGCTCTGCCCTCAGTTTATCAGTTCCTTAAAAGTGGGAGAGGGAGGCAGGAAAGAGAGTCAGAGAAGGAGACAGGAGGAGGGAATCGGGGTCAAAGGCTGGCTTTGGAGACGGAGGGAACAGGAGGAATGAGCTCTGCTGGCACCTGGGGTTCCCCTGGGAGACTCAGGTCAGGCTTGGATGCTCAAATAACACTGTGTTATTTTAAGATGCTACATTGGTGATAATTTGCTGCAGCAGCAAATAGAAAATAAATACACAGGGGGAGATGTAAACTTACTGTTTATTTTTAAATCATTCTGGCCACAAGAGCCAGAGCAGGGAGGTTGATTAGGAGCTGCCCCTGTACCCAGAGGAGACAGGCTGCAGGTGATGATGGTAAAGATGACCCTGTGGGTAGATCTGAGACGTGTTTTGGAGGTGTGGGTACTTACCTTTTGGAATGTAAAAGTACATGCGCATGAGGTAAGGCCAAGAAAGGAATCAAGGATCACGCATGTCTCTAGGCTTTTAGCTTGAGCAGTTAAGTGGAATTGAAACGGAAAAAACTTAGTGAGAGGGAAGAGGGAGGCAGGTTTTGATGGGTAAAATATTTTACACAGATTAATTTGAGCTTCTAACAGGCTGATCAAATTAAGTAATTAGCATCTCTTCCTGAGACCCGTATGGATTACGGAGGACGTGGACTTACGGTGTAAAGTGGCGTTGATTGTAACCTCTGTGATGGAAGAGAATGAGCAGAGTGTGTGTGTGTGTGTGTGTTTAAAGACCTAGAAAAGAAAATGTATCAAATAATGCCATGTTAGGTAGTGAGACAGGAAGCCTTATAGCTGACAGAGCAATGGCAGATATTGGTGTAGGTCACACATACTTCGTGCTGTGTGCCAAGCATATTACTATGTGGTTCCAGGCATTTTCCTCACGACTCTTCCAGCAAACCCATGAGATAAGTATCGTGTTATTATTTTCTGACCTCTAGACAAGAACCCTGAGCTCAGAGTTAAGGACATGCCTTAATTTCACCCACCTAGTGAGTAGAGTAATGGGGGTATGAGTCCAAGTGGTCTGGGTCTGCAGTGGTTTCTTTTTCTTTTCTTATTTTTTTTTTCTGACAGAGTCTCACTCTGTCACCTGGAGTGCCACGTAGTGGTAGTTCACAACAACCTGAAACTCTTGGACTTAACCAATCCTCTTGCCTCAGCCTCCCAAGTAGCTGGGACTATAGGTGCCTGTCACAGCACCTGGCTAGTTTTCCTATTTTTAGTAGAGATGGGATCTTGCTTTTTCTTTGGCAGATCTCAAACTCCTGAGCTCAAGCAATCTACCTGTTTCAGCCTCCCAAAATGCTAGGATTATAGGCATGAGCCGTCATGCTGGTTGCAATGACTTTCTTAACTGTGCAAACAGATCTCAGAGGAGGCTGACTCCTGATCCCAGCCCTTCGGGAAGGGGCAGGCTAAGGGGCAGCATCAAGCCACTGGAGAGGAGTCCAGTAGAAAAAGGCAGAATGCTGGCATTTGCTGGTGTGGACGGGACGTTTTGAGTTCCAGTCATACCAGCTGACCATATGACAGTACCCAAAGGTGAGATTTGGTAATTCAGCTCCCAACTCTAAGCCAAAGGAGACCCAACTGGCTGTTTTTCTCCCAAGGACTGGAAATCAACTTCAGGGCAGGGAAGAAAGCACCTTAGACTATACTTTGATTAGTGAATAAATACTATGACCCAAACATCCTCATTAAATGAGGGTTTATGGAATCCAGCCCAATTTCAGGATTTGAACAATCATGTCAAAAGGGGCAGGACCACACTCTGGTGTAGTCAGATACCAGGAGTAGGGGGGAGCTTGCCCGGGACTCCCAGAGCCTGCGATTCCTTCTATGTGGGCACATCTCATTAAAAGACCAAGGCTTATGCCATCTGATTCTCTCATGGAAAACGGAATTCTAATATTCTCTTCTCATTCCTTCCTCTCTTTGATATAAGCATATATTCATGTGTGTTCAAGGCGCTGTCTAGAGAAAGAAATTTCTGTTTTATGACTGGGTGTGTGTGTGACGGGTGGGGATTAGATCTTGGTCACTGCCTATTACTTTCTATAACGTGACAGTGGAATGCACTGATTAAAAACACAGGTTTTGGGGTGAGAAGACCTAAATTTAATTTTAGTTCTGCATTTGTGAGCTGGGAGACCCCTGGGAAAGTTATCTAACCTCTCTAAGCCTTTGTTGTCTCATTTATAAAATGAGCATAATACTAATAATACCTATACTTATTTGCTACGACTTTTATGAAGATGAAGTGAAGGAAACCTAAGCACATAGAAATGCCGGCACAGTTTCGATGCCCAGTGAGACTTGTCATCGGTGATGCTGCTGGTGGGCTGTAGAATATCCACCGGCAACATGATACCAGTGCAGAAACTTCTGGGTGATGGTGATCCACGGCGGCCCAACTGTGAGGGACGTGGAGAACCATGACTATGTTTTTGATAATAGATTAATCATGCTTTGTTATTTTCTGTTTGCTGGAAGAATAAAATTGCTTTTCTATGTAGAAGTATTGAAAATGTTTTTCTGTCAAGACTGGTATTTTCAGAGTGTGGGATCCAAAGCGCTATTGGCTTTTCTGAAGTGAGATAATGGATGGAAAGAAAACCCTTAATATAATGTCTGGAGTGTGGTGGGTGCCTAAAACTGTGTGATAGCAGTTGAAGAAGCACCGAGCACGTAGTAAGAGTCAGTGTGTTTCTGTGCTGAGCACTGTTCCCCTGTGACTTTTCAGTCTCCTAGCAACCCAGTGCATTGGAATTGTAAGGAGGTAATGTGCTCAGGGGTGGAGCCTGGGCTGGAACTCAAGTAAGGCTCAAAACAATTAACCCTAAGAGTATTTAATGCTTACTAAATGTAGCATATAAATGTCTTAACACAATAACTAAGAAAATGCCATGAAGGCTATGTTAACCAGTTTGATGACAATATTTCAAATTGTATATAAAACCAGCACATTGTACCCCATGACTGAGTTAATGTACACAGCTAGGATTTAGTAAAAAAATAAATAAAAGAAAGGAAAAAAAAGGTATTTAATGCCTAAAAAATATTATATACAAAAAAGGAAGAAATTGTAGGACTCATAAAGGAAAGTAAAAGAAGGAAAAGGAATCTAACTGTTTCTCTTTTTTCCCAGCTTGTAAATGCACTGAAAACAGTATCTAGGTTTGAAGTCCAGATTGTTGATTACAAGTATAAGTAAGTAATAACTCTTGGCGCAGACGCTGTTGATTTTTTTTTTCTTTGTTTTATTTATTTATTTATTTATTTTTAAATATATGTATTTTATTATTCTTCATTACATTATTTTTCCCCCCACCCTCCGTGGTAAGACAGAATTGATTTACAGAAAAGAATACAGAAAACACCAAAGCTCCTGGCAGAGGGAGAGATTTCAAGTGAGGAGAGAGAAGCTCTCTCCGTTCCTCTCCCGGTCCTTCCCCGTCTCCTCCTCTAGGCCTCTAGCCTCAGGGTATATGTAGGTGTATGGGTTCCTTGGCCAGGAAACAAATGAATACAGTCCCTTCCACCAGGGGCAAGGTGAATGAGTGTATCAATGAATGGACACAGTCCATCCATG
>CAUYRH010076003.1:0-27756 GCA_963574655.1 Perodicticus potto | reverse complement strand
TTTCCTTGCTGTAGTACAGTTTCTCGTAGGTGCCTGAGGGCTATCTACTTTAGGTGGGGAGAGAGAGAGAGACAGAGATATTGAGTCTTAGAGAGAGTAAAGCAGTCTTCTTAGAAAGATAGATCTTAGTCTTTAGCAGAGCTTGGTGATCTTCAGCAGAGACGCTGTGCTGGCGTTCTGCAGGCAGGAGAGGAGACAGAGTCAGAGTAAGTGAGTCTGGGATAGAATGCGCACACTCCTTGACTTCCTTTTCCTCTGGCCTAATATAAGGCTGATCTCGTGCCTCTCAACACCACAGTTGCAGAGACTGCCATTCACCACTGCTCTCATCTCCCGAGCTCTCGTGCTTGTTAGGAGAGCTAAATCCCTCTCCATGCCCTTTCCACCAAGGTATTCCATTATTGAGCTATACAGGTATTTCTTATAACTCTCATGTTGAGCTCCTCCTTCTTTCTGGATTAACAAATATTCGTGACCATCTTATTCGTGGCCATCGTTTTTCACTCTCCTCCCAACATGCCTTCAGCCACAGATTCAGCCTTTTGTCAGGAGTCCTTTTAGAGGGGAATAGAGCTATTTGGATGCCACTGATTCCCAGCATGTTAGAGCTATTTATGCAAGGGTAGATAGCTACATGGTTATATAGCACACCCACATACATACCTACACACATACGTGTGCACCCACACAGAATTGCATCTTTACTGGTTTTCAAGAAAGCCTTGTGGTGTCAATGTTCCCAGTAGTCAGTTTTTGGAAAATTCTCTCATATGTACATTCAAAGACATGATTTTTGCATTCCTATTGGCTTTGGAGGTAGCAAGAAAGAAGATATGTATTGTCAGATCCTAGAATAAACTTACTACACTATTATGTCCAGTTGAACAAATTTAGTAATTTAAAAAAAAATAATAGCACACAAGGAGAAATTTCAGTTTGCCCCAAAGTTATAATTTGCTTCTAAGTTCCACACTTGGTTTAAAGCATGTTCCTGACACCATCTTTTGAAGCATGTATTCTTTTGATCTGCCATGGATATGAAATGTAAATATGCAACATCTGTATCCTATTTTTACTTTTAAAAGTGTTTTAATTTTAAACAATATTATACTTATGGAAAAATTAAAACAAAAATGCAAATGAGTACTTTTCCTGAACTTACTGAGAATGAGTTGCTGACACGATGGCCCGAAATATCAAGTAAATCATTGCATCTCCTACAGGAAGACAGATTCTCACACATGACCACAATAAACTCTTCAAGGTCAAGAAATTAGCAGTGATGCATTATTGCCATTGATATTTCAGATTTCATTCAAGTTTAATCAATTCTCTAACAATATCCTCCGTAGGACACATACACTGTCCAGACCTGTTTAGTTTATTTCTTTCAGTCTGTGACAGTGGCTTAGTCTCTTCTTCACTTTTGTGATGTTGACATTGTTAAGTAAAGGACAATCATTTTGAAGAAAGATAATCAATTTGGGTCTGTCTTGTATTTTCTCATATTAGCAAAACATTGTCAGAAAGATGAAGCTGTGCTCTCATTGCATCCCAACAGTTGCCCTAACACTTCCATTTGTTCTAGTACATGTTTTGGTGATGGACTTTGATCCTTCAATCTAGGATCTTCTAGAGGACTTTGCTATTGAAAAGTCACTATTTTTTTTTATACTTTGCAATCAAAACTTAATTTACAGAAAGGTACTTTCTCACTCCACACCTGGCCTCTACACATACACTCCTCCTTTACACAAATGAGCTTCTCCCACTGTTTGGGCTCTGACACACTGGGCCTGGCCCAGTCATTGATTCCCCATCATACCCTTCTTATTTGCCTAAGCCCTACTTTTAGGTTTTTCTTGTTGTTTAAGGTTACCTCCAGATTATCACTTAAATATCTCTTTCTTTAATCTGTTCTAATAGTTTTTATATTCATATATATTTTGTTATTATTCTTCATTGTTATTCTTCAATTTCCTTCCCTCCCTGGGGTATAACATATGATAGAATAGACTTATTTATAAGGATTTCATTAAACTTTAGTAAATAAAAAGGAGGAATAAATAATTAGCCACTTGTTTATTGAATATATTATTTGTGCCAGATCCTGGTTGAATGTATCAAAAATGATAAGACCTTGACTTTCTCTTGAAGGCATTTAGAGTCTAGAGTAGGTATCATTGAAGCAAATGAGGTGAGTAAAATATGGCAAAAAAAAAAAAAAAAGAAGTAGCAATAGATCAGAGGATGTTATGTATGATAACAATGGATGGATACTGGCCAAATTTAAGCCCAAGGTAGGCTTTCAGCTGAAAGCTGTGAGATGTATCTTGAATTTCAATATTTTATAATCCATTTCTAATATTTTGTATTACATCTAGACTTAGTAGCATTGTGATGACTCATTTCCACTTAACCAATATTATATCATTGAAGCTGGTCCCTTTATCTCATCTAGGATATACTGATGTCTTAGATTTAAGACGCTGAGATGGCTCAGAAGTTATTTATCATATGTTGCAGCAGTATAAACAGATTTATTAAAAACAACAACACTTTTTTACAATGAATGTGACTCACCTTTTTCATATAGTCCATACCGTGGTAAAAATACTTGTATTTTGTGAAGGAGTCTTCAACAGCAGACTAGATAAATGTTGTCAGTATCCCTACTCATAGAGATGTACACATATCCTAGAATCTGTAATGATTTTATAGAATAAGTTTGAGCTCTGGGGTGACACCTGCAGCCCCATAGACCGAAAGTGGTGGGTTCAAACCCAGCCCTGGCCAAAAAAAAAAAAAAAAAAAAAACAGAATAAGTTTGAGCTCATTGAGGGAAATATAAAACACATTTAGTAAAGTTGTTTCCTTTGATTTTTAAAGTAGTATATGTTATTTGAAGTGACCAAAGCTTATCTATAACTTAAATTCTCCATGTTCACATGCCAGTTTTTTAAAGAGCAGTGACGAATTCATAGCCCACTCTGGTGGAATTCTATTCAGGGTTCAGAAATACACGTCATCAGCTCGAGTTTGAAGTCCATCACATTATGCAGTTGAGCTTTATAGTCCTTTCATTTACCAACTATATTTTTACCTTCAAATCCACGTATTAGTCACCTGCCTTCTTTGTACTAAAATCTTTTTGCCAGAAGAAATATTTTTTAAAAATTCAAAATTTACCTTTGTCAGGTTATAGATGGTACATTTACCTTAATTTTGTGAAATATGCAGAAAGATCATGTAGTCTTTGTCATTTGAAACATTTCTATGCTAATATCAAGCATGTTTATCTACACCTCTATTTCTAGAGTGTTGTCTTAGCATGAGATAAACTATCCAGTAATAAGTAAGAACATCTAAATACTTCAGGAAATAAGGGTCAGAATATTAGCAAGCCATTTGTGGTGAAGGAAAACAACTTGCAACCAATAATTTTCTGGATGAGCAGTTACATATGTTGAAATGAAGAGAAGATCTAGATAACAGTTTCTAGATTGTAAATATGCAAGTGTCATTAAATCTATTCTGATTGCATAAGTACAGATGATAGCCACAAGAATTGTTTTTTCTTCACTGTTGTTTTTTTTGGGGGGGGTATTTTTCATCTTCTATTGGTAGACTAGTCAGTTGCAGAGAACTAATTATCATTTAATTTTTATGATAATTAAATTAATCTATTGGCCCAAAGAACTGAATCATTGTTTATTTTGGACCTCTGTGGTCATTTCACTGTGTCAATCACTATATGGTGAAAATAAATATTCAAGCAAATCTTTATGTAGTTCTTATAACAAAAAATTCCATTTAAGAATGACCTATAAAAGATAATTATATGGTTTAAGTTGAATGTGATGCTTAAAAGTTGAAGATATTCAACTGAATTCTAAAAAGAGATAAATCTATGTTCCCCCCCAGTGAGTTAATACTTTGTCCTCCAATGAGCAATTCTCCAGAGTATGTACGTTGAGCTTTCAATTTTGAATTTGTCTTATTCGCAGAATACATATCTTATTTTCTCATTCTGTATAAACAAATTCCAATCTTCTATCAACAAATCAACAATAAAACCCCTTACCCAGCTTGAGCAAAGCAGAATCAAATATAGATTATTGCCAGTTACAACTTCCATGTATAACCTCTATGACTGATGATATTTGAGGGGAATTTGTTTTTACTGTTTTATCATTCTTTAAAGTTCTAAAAGGGCATACACATCACTTAAAAAGGCCCTGAGCAGGATTTTATATTCATGAATGTAGAGATCATAAACTTAATATTTACTCAACCATAACTTTACTCAAGCAACTCTTACTTGCCTGAAATTAGCCTTGAGATACTCACCTTGGGATCACATTTTAAAAGGAAGTATTTTTGGCTCATGAGTTTATAAAAAAAAATAAAATTGCACCAAATTGATTTAAAGAAGTAAGGAAAATTTTATTCAAGACCATTTCAGTGAAGAACAAAACTATTCAATATGGTATAAGAATTGAACTCCCCTTCCCTGAAACAAATGAAGCATTTTTTAGGTACATGGGCGAGCTGGTGGAACATGGGGAAATTGGACAACAGTATTAGGCTATCTGGGTTTGCTAATTGGCTGTTGTGGAAGTTAGCCTCCCACCTCCCAAAGGAAATAAGAGACAAGGACACTTTCTTGATGGTTACATTTCTGAGAGACTGATTGAGAAAGACATTCCTAGATTGTAAAACTACCTAGGGATTTTGTTGTTGCTGTTGCTGTTTATTACATCTCAAAGAAACACAGAAAAAATTTACACTTCTAGTTTTCTAAAGTAAATACTCTAAGAAAAAGTTGGTCAAGGGCCTATAGTCAGGACAAAATTTGTCTGACTTTAGACAACATTAAGCCTACCTTGGTTAATTCATACATATCACACACTGTTTATCGAAAAAATGATAGACCTTGACGATGATTTACCTTACGTCATAGCCTTCAATCCATATTCAAGCTAAATAACTCCTGTTAAATAATTTGTTTGTTTGTTCAGAAGATGTTTATTTTTTTGGCAGCATTACTAAAAATAATAATAACAAAAATAAAAGGTGGGTAAATCACATGACAGTACCTCTGCACATTATTTTCTTTAATCAATCCATGATTTTCAAATCCATTTTAAGAAACATAGTCTTAGCAATTTAAAATATTTTATGGTTGATTCTTGACATGTAATACATGTGACCATGCTGCAAAGAGAATGTCAGAAGAAGCCTCAGATGAAGACAAATTAAATTGTAGGTGATCAGTACTTCTTTCCATAATGTTAACCATGGACTTCTACTGTATTGTTTTTATGAAAAGCAATCTTCATATTTGAAATTTTGGTAGTCATTAATATATTGGCTAGACATTGTGATTCTGATGCACTTTTGGGGGAAAAAAAATCAAGCTGCACCTTTATATATGGTGTGGGTTGCTATTCTCTCTGTTGGACTCTCTGTCATGACAGAATATTTTAGTAAAAGTTGATTGGATTGATCTTTTTTTAAAAAACGCATCAAGTGAGAATAATTAATTAATAAAAAGGACTTATAAGTCAAGGTCTTTGTGATGATTTCTAATATTTTCTCTCAAACGATACAAGGTCTGTAATATGTTCATGAAGATTCAGTATGTTCTCACTCTGTGCAAAGACATAGGAATGAATTCCTGTGGTTAATTCTAATAAAAGTCCCAAGGGGTTAGAAATATTTATGATGTCTATTTTCAATTAAAAGGTAGGTCTTGTATGTATTAGGTAGTTCATTCATGACCTCCCTCTCCCTCTGGTGGAGCCAGACCTTTTCATGCAGTAGTAGAAATTTCTAGAATCTAAGCGTTTAAGTCTCACGTTGTGTGATACCCCATAATATGCTGGCAGAATGTGATAATTTTAAATTGCAATAAAATGTGGCTGAAAAAAAAGCCAATGGTAATATAAATAATGAGAAGCCTTAGACAAAATACTACATACTGAACAATTTCTAGATGTTTTGGAAATAAAATACAAAATAATAATTTTATTAAGCCCTACCAAGAATCTTTGACCATTAAATGAATCAAATGAATACATGAAACTAGGTAAATTTGAAAGTCTACAAACCATGTATACACTATTCCTTAAAATTGAACGCTGATATCCATATATTAATAAAGACGTTGGCTGCCATTTCCTTAAATCTCTGAAATAATATTTGGATATTTGGGTGGCGCCTTTGGCTCAAGGAGTAGGACACTGGCCCCATATACCAGAGGTAGTGTGTTCAAACACGGCCCTGGCCAAAAAGGTGCAATAAATAAATAAATAAATAAATAAATAAATAAATAAATAAATAAAATTTGGATATTTTGGTATACCAATGAAAATATTAAATAGATATGAAAATATTTTGAAGGATTATTTTAGTTCACGTAATACAAGTTTTAATGAAAAGCAAACAAAGCCTATGTTAAATGTATGACAGGGAAGTGTAATCCAATATAATATCCTCAAGAACATATTTTTATAAATAATTGTCTTTAATAGTTACATTTTGCTTATGAATAAGAACTTCTCGATATCAAAATTTCTTCCAAAGAAAATCCATTTGTAATATAAGAAGAAATGAGGAGTTCTAAGTGTAACCAATTTTTAAATGTCCTTAAAACACTAGAGTTGGCAAAATCCCCACCCAAGTGTAAACTAAGCTTAGCTGCCAATTAAAATGTTACAAGTTAGTACTAAATCTAACCAACAATTTGAAAGCTTCAGTAACACAAAAGTTGTCACCGTTTTTTAAAAAGGTGGTAGACAATACCTCGCTAAAACAAAAAAAAAAAAAAGAGAGAGAGAAAAAAAGAGACTTTTTTAAAGAACTACCCTAAGAGCAAAAGAATTCAAAAATAGAAACAATGAAGAAATAAAGAATACATAATTAAAATGTGTTGTTAGAATGTTCCATTTATTTAATGATACATTAAAAAAGAGGAAGAGTTACCTCAAATGTATGAAATGTAACTGCATGATAATTACTATTTAATTATAATGATCATAAGGTATAGTAATATTAGTTTAAAAATTATTTTTCTATTACAAATAATATAATATCTTTTCATATAATTCAACTTGAAGTTGTTCAATGATTCTGATATTCACCGTATTTCACAATTTTCTGTATTATTTCAGAGAAAATAACTGAAGTTTCTCTCCATACATAGGCAATGTTCATTATTTCAACAGGACTTCTCAGTAATTAAAATTAATTAAATTTCCTTTATTATTCCATCAGGACTTTCTCAGTAAATAAAATTAATTAAATTTTACTTCTTAACAAAGGCAGTGTTCAAACTGAAAGTGGAGATTCTCCAATAACCTAGTAATTTCAGTATCAAATACAGAGAGTTTTATTATCCAAGGGAAGTTTTGGACCTTCTAAAAATTCTTAAACATAATAAATTTATAAGTGTTTTGAAAAATCTGCTGCTGAAAATGTTTTCATTATTAGTCAATGGCCTTTAAACTAAACCTTTCTCATCATGAGATGACTGCAATAATATCATCATCCAAAAAATTAACAATAATTATAATTGTACGATTTTATGGGGAGGACTTGGCGTAAATCAGCGTATGTTTATGCAGAGAGGAAAGAAGTGTACACTTCTTATTTGTTTGTAGTACACATGGCTATATTTTCCCCCTCTCAATTTTTACCTTTTAAAGAATAAGCTTATTTCAAAATGTATCAAAACATAACCAAACAAAAACAATCTTGCTAGCACATTTTATCTGGACTTTTCTTATGTATGGAGGAGATATTACAGTGAGATATCTCTGACACCTTCTGCTCAGAGGTGACTCACTCAGAAGTGCTCTAAACTTATGAGATGGTGGCCACTGATGCATGTGTTTCAAATAGAAGGTTTCTGTAAGTAAAATCAAGTCTGGCCCAATTTTATTGAAAGGCGCAGTTTCATTGATTTTTCCTATCACTAGTTTGAACATATGTATATTTCTTTAAAAAAGAATAAGACATATAATTGTTAAATGTCATTTGATCAAGTATTTATTTCATCAAAACTATCTATTGTAAACCAATTATGTATTCTCCTAGGAGAATCCTGGAAATACTGATGAAAAAGTATCAGTAAAATAATTATAAAGTCCCTATTGCAGAATAATGACCCATCCAAAAATATTGACATCCTAATCAATAAAACCTATTAACACGTTAACTTGCACAGTGTAGGGGACATTGCATCTACAATTAAGAAAGATTTTTAGATCATCTCTGTGAGAGATGGAGACGTTCTTAGATTATCTCAGAGAGTCCCAGGGGATTATAAAGCTTTTATAATAGGGAGGTGGAGAATCAGTGTGGACAGAAGACACACCAACCACAGGGCTCACAGAGGGAAACGATGATGTCCCGCTGGAGATCAGGAAGGGGTCTCCACCTGAGGAAACAAGTGACACCCAGAAGCTGGAAAAAGCAAGTCAACAAATTCTTTCACACAAGTCCAGTTGGAACACAAGTCTGCACACTCCTTGATTTTAGAATTTCTGATGTCCAGAAGATGAAGATTAAAAAAAAAAAAAAGTATTGCTGTGCGCTACCAATTTTGTGGTGATTTGTTACTAATATAGTTGCTGTACTTACAAAATTGATATAAATGAATAAATACGTATGCAATTAATACATAAGCACTAATTCTTTGTAACTTTAGTGTGTGATGGAGGATGAGAAGATACAGGTTGGTCAGGGACTTCTCTCTGAAGAAGTTATTTCACTTTGTGATCTGAAGAATAAAATAAAATAGGCTTCCAAAATATAAGGAAAATGGTAATATAGACATAAGTAAAAGAGTTTGAATTCATTAATTGCACAAAATACAGTCAACTTTGTTAGAATTTAATAAAGAGAAAGTGGAAAAAATTTAAAATAAGGTCAAGATAGATAATATCGGATCATACTGGCATTTATGAATAATGATAAAGAGTTTTGAGATGATTTTATATGAAGGTAAAGAAGGCCTGGGAACTTAAAACTAGGATTATTTTATTGTGATTTAATTCTTTAAGAGTTCAGTCTTTCTACTAATTCGTGACTATATTAGGTAAAATCAGAGGAAAGAAGGCTGGATAAGAGACTGTTTGACCAAAACAATCAGGAGATATTGGTATCTTCAACCTTGATGTTGTCAGTTCCTTCCCTGGAAGAGAGATCCTGTGGGCGGGAGTTATGGACAGATTGGAATGAGGGGGTGACAGCAAGAGAAAGAGAAAAATGAGGCACCAATCATATCTTACTGATCACAGCAACTGGGTGCATGCTGGTTGTGTACTTTAAATATAAATAGCACAAAGGCAAAGTTAAGAAGAGATAAGCTAAGAACCAAATTGCTGTTTGCATGTACTAGATTTGACATACTAGTGTAGATTCTTGTTGAGATACGTAGTAAAGAGCTGAATATAGAATTATGCAATTTTATAAATCAGGAAATGGCTTATGAATACTAGATAAAAACTTTTATCTATATTTTACCTATATTTTAAGTGTCTAAATTTTAATACACTATGGAATACCTTAGGAATGAGTGTAAGATCTTTGCCTTTCTCTCCAAGTGATGAGAGAAGCCATTGCAAGTTTCAAGCATAGCGGTAACATCAGATAAATTGCGTTAGAATCTTAACGTTGAGAACTGAATACTGAAAAATTTGAAAGCTGGGATACTAGTAAATAGAAAAGCTGACAGTTTAGGTGACTGACAGAGGTAATAGAGTTGTAAGAGACAGACAGAAGAAGGACTTCAATCGTGAGTTGGAGATGATGAATGGAGTTGTCATCTTCTGGGAGAGAATATGGGGGATGAGCTCCAACTGGGACACCGTGAGTTTGAGAAGCCTATTAGGCTTCCAGGTGTGATATCAAAGAGACAGGGCAGTGTGAGTCTAGAAATGGAGATAGGTTAGAAATCTATTTTTAAAATCATCCACCTGCCTGTAGATTTTTTTTTTAAAGTAATGAGACAGGATGAAATAACCAGAGAGTGAGCCCATATTGATAGGAGGCAAGGACAAAGAACTGAGCAAGGGGCAATTCAATATTTTCAGATTGGGTAAAACAACAATAAATGATAAAGAAATTAAGAAAGAATAGCCAACATGATATGGAGAAAGCAAAGATTGCTCATGACCTCCAACTCCACAGATGTCTTGAGAGAACCCAATCTATCCATTTTTAAATGATTTTTCTAGACATTAGACAGATAACTCAAATGTCTACAATATCTTCATTATTATTATTTTTTTTTTATTTTGAGACAGAGTCTCACTTTGTCACACTCGGTGGAGTGCTGTGGCATCACAGCTCAGAGCAGCCTCAGTCTCTCGGGCTCAAGTGACTCTCTTGCTCAGCCTCCTGCCACAACGCCCAGTTATTTTTAGAGACCGGGTAATTTCGATAGCCTGTTGTTGATGACAGCAAATTTTGGAAATGAGTTGTCATTAGTAAAATTATTGGTGTTGAGGGTAAGTGGCTTGGATAAAATATTTTAGAGATACCTTTTACTTTTGCAAACAGCAAGCTAAAGAGTCTGCATCCTTAGAGATGATAAATAAACATCTATTCCAAAATGCTTCTAACTATTGATTCATAGGCTTCTGTTTGCCTCTACCATTAACTCAGTCCTGCTTTCAAAATTGTACTATGTTGGACACCAGTGCATTTTTCATGAAAAACACGATGGGATAATCTAAAACAACAGAGCAGTGGAACTATATCGTCTAGATTGGACACATTGTAGCAACCTTCTTACTGATAAAAACATGTTTAACAAATGTCTTATATTCTGCAGAATTTAGTTGATGATGAGATTTGGGCAATGGTGAGTAAAACACATCCAATTTTCAGTTTGGCAGCCAGCATTATTAAGAGTTGTTAAAGCTGAACTTATTTGGATCAGTCTAAAATGTTGGATTTGCCTGGACGCTCCTGAGAAAGAGTCCTATGTGAGATTGTGGAGGAAGAGCAGAAAGGGAGATGACAGAGTCAGAGACAAAGTGTTTGATTGTCACCGGCTTTGTTGATAAAGACAAGTGTGCTTGCCAAATTCCTTTTTACAAATGTGCTGTGGTGTTTCAGAGCAGACAAACAAAACTTCCATAACATTAGGCAAGATAGAAAACCTTTCAGCATAAGGAAAATGCTTCCCTTCTATCAGCTCAAGTTTTATATCCTCTTCTTTCTCCCAACGGACACCAGAAGAAAGTGTTCAAACAAACCCAGGCTTGAGCGTCTAAAGATTATTTATTCCCAGTCTATATCTCTCCTTCTCTTCATGTCTCTCAAATTTAAAGCCGCTATCGCCTGTAATATAAAAGTATTTATTCTGATTGCCTGTTTGCTATAATTGGTCCCCAAAGAGATTGCCGAACCCTCATAGGTAGAAGCTATGACGTTGGGAGAACCTTCACAATGGAATGGAATTAAAAAATATGATAGATAATGAACTGACCCTCTCTGTTTCAACCCCAGTAGGAAGGGAATCTTTTTGGAATAAAATGTCACGATTTCCTAAGGATGCCTTGCCTCCCATGGATTTCCACATTGGCATTAATTTGGGTGCCCAGGGAAGTGTAATCTTCGGCTGATGTGGTGTCACCCTTCCCTTTATACAATTAACCCATCTGCAGAAGGTGCCTCTCTCAGCATCATACTTCCCGGTGTGACGAGTATTGTTGAGAATACTCCTAAGAATTCTTTATTTCTCATCAGCTAGGGTTTTTATTTCTCTCCTAAAAGACAAATAGCAGAACTCTTGAATAACTGATGACATTGAATTTCATGACTTCATCACGGTAAGCAGTTTGTGGATATCATGGTGTCATGCAGTATTCTCCAAATAGACTTGGATTAGTTGTTGTTTTTGCCATGAATGTAGCTCCATAGTCAATTTTCACTACATTTTTCAATTGTAAAATAGTAAACCATACAAACTCTGTGACACGTGACTATACCACACATGAATTAATGGAAATCGTGCACTTCAAAGAAATATTCTGTCCCACTCAAACATAAACCCCATCACAGGCAGAAGTTTATGTCCACTGTTGCAGCAGACAGAAAAATCCCCCTCCTTTTCCCATCAGGATGTTCATGTCCTAATCCCTGGAACATGTGAATATGTTACTTTACGTGGATAAAAGATATACAGATGTGATTATAGTTAAGAGTGCTGAGATGGAATATTATCCTGGATTATCCAGATGGGTTCAGTATTATACCAGTCCTTCAAGGTGGGTAACATTTTTCAAGTTGTGGTCAGAGAGAAAGATGGGACTGAAAAAGTCTGACAAAGGTGATGCTTCTGGTGGTTAAGAAAAGGAGCAGAGTGGCAAAAGGCTAAGAAAAGCAGATGGTTGGGCAGTGCCTGTGGCTCAAAGGAGTAGGGCGTCAGCCCCATATACCAGAGGTGGTGGGTTCCAACCCAGAAACTGTGGGAAAAAAAGAAAAGAAATGTAGATGGTTTCTAGAAACTGGAAAAGTCAAGAAAATCCACATTGTACCCATGATTGCATTAATGTACACAGCTATGATTTAATTTAAAAAAAAAAGAAAAGAAATGGGGAATGGGGCCTCAGGCCACACCCCAGAAATCCCTCCCTCCAAAAAAAAAGAAAAAGAAAGAAAATAGATTCTTCACTACATCCTCGGAAAAAAAATTGGACTGGATTTTATCCTGGTGAAAAATGTACTGCACTTTTGATTTACAGAATAGTTAGATAATAAATTTCTGTTGCTTTAAGTGGCTAATTTGAGGGAATTTATTTGTTATAGTTATTAATAGAAAAGTAACATAACTGCCTAGCACCAAATGGAAAATCAATGATTATTTATTAAATAAGTTAATAAATGAATGAATATATCATACAACTATGTCAAGTTCTTTGCTAGTTTAAGCACAATGTAATGTGTTGCATAGTAGAAAAATTTGTATTGCAATTAGTTAATATATTGTAGGTAATTGTACTTAGCTATCTGTGTTATCTGATATTTTTAATTATAATTTTATTTAATTATATTTATTATAGTCTTCACTCAAATTTTATTATGTTTTGTTCAACTACTAGAAGTCATTCTCTCCAAGCATGGAAAAAGTCTTGCCTCAGGATTTGACAGTGTCGTAACTTATATCTCCTCCAAGACACAATACTGGACGCATCAAAGGGAATCATTAAGAACTTATTGAAAAATTGATTAAAATAATATTTTAGTCAGTCTTTTTAATCACTCTTTTGTATACGAAATCTACTCCTTGACTACTCCCTTAAACTTTGCTATATTCATATGCCCTGTCTCCGAAAAACCACCAGATGGCCAAATAGTAGAAAGGAGAGGGTCACTGGTAATGTTGGTATGGTATGCAGACTGAGAATAGGCAGTCCCTGGTGCAGTGCAAGTGTTAGGTAGTTAGGAGTGGCTCTTCTGGGAAGGAAGACAAGACAGGACCCTCTGGACCCATCTTGGTGCCTCCTACCTTCACGTTGTCTCCAGGTATTGGTACACCTGAGGGGGAAAGGCCCTCTTACCAATCTACCAATCAGAACTTGGTGTGCCAACTGCCGTGAAGTCCTGAAGGTAATCTAGAACATCCTTAACACTAATCACGTGGCCCCCATCCCTCAAGGTCCCCCATCCCTCAAGGTCCTCATGCACAGTAAGCTTCTGTTTCCCAGATGACCTCTAAAGCACGAGGTAGGCCTACCCAAGGCAGTGCTATTATGAAACCAATATATACTCACTTGCACACTCATGCGAATGATAAAACACAGATACAGTCCACCAATATACACAGGAGACGAGAAGAGGGAGGGGGAGGGGTGAGGGGACAAGTGGAGGGAGGAGGAAGAGCATTTGGTGGGACCTTCCCTAATGTGCTCAGCGCAACGGTACATTTCAGATCTGTTAAGAGTAGAGTATAAGTGTCTGACCACAAGTAAGGGAGCTGATGGTCAAGTTAATCAGTCTGATTTAATCATTCCGCATTGTGTATGTATCAAATCATCACCCTTACCCCATAAACGTATACAGTTATGATTTTAAAAAAATTAAATAAAAAATAAGAAAGTTTTCTGCTGGCCACAATCCTGGCCTCTTATCCTATTTGTCATGAGAACGGGTTTCGTTTGCTGTCTATGGCAAAGGTATCTTAACTTTGTAAATTTTCTTAGTCTGCAAGCCTCTCTTTCTCTCTCTCAATGAACTTCGTTTCATGCTTTCCTTATTTGGGGGTTTCTGGTCATTTTTAGACCAAGAGCACTCCAGGAACTGAGGACCCAGGCAGCTGCTTGAAGCCTCAACATTTTAGGAGATAAGAAGCTGCTCTGAAACCCAACAGAAAGCCCTCTTTCTTCAAAGAGGAGAGGGGAGGTTTGGATTTTTATGCCTCACAGGGTCCTTCTTACACAAGACAATCATATACATTAAGCAAGATCGGCAGAAAAGCTACACATATTTACGAGAAGAGCTGATTGCCTGCACAACGGTGACTGTATATGGACATGTATCCTGTGTTCACTTTGGGGCTGAGGTTTAACATTAAAATGAGGTGGAATGTAGCTCTTCTGACAGAAGGTACACTACAGGGCACTAAGGCAGTTTTTGCTCAGCCTCTATAAACTAACTGAACCTGGTTTCAGAAAAACATTAAAGGCTGGTCCTCTGTCCACAGTTGGGCTGGTCTCGGCTGTAAATCAGCCTGACGCTCCTACTGGTAGAGAGTTTCTCAAGGGTGCGCTTTTTCGTGTGGTCATCAGATTTAAACATTTGCCGTGCTTTCTGCCCTAGGTAGACCCATAGGTACCTTTCGCTTCCTTAACCCTAGGTTTGATAAGTTTAGTTGATAAAAGTGACACAGCATTCCCCCTCTCAGGGCTGGACAAGGACTCTCTCTCCCCATTTTCTAGGCCCAAGTAGGCTCACAGACCAGCTAGAACATAGACCACACGCTCTGGACCGAAGGCTCACAAGGACCAGTTTGACCGAGGTTCCACCAAAGATGCTGCTCCCAGTGTCAAGGCCCCCTTCTAATGGAGATCATGATCCTGAGCAGAGGCAGGTTCAAAGTTACTTCTGCTCTCAAGCCCCTTGCACCAAACGGCTATGACATTCCACCTTCCCCAAAGCCCCCAGCTCACAGGCTAGGAAAAGTGGTATATAAACCCCTAGACAGGAGGCCTAGGTGGTCTACCCACTTAGGACACTCCCTTTGCTGCACAAGAGGCCTTACCTTTCTTCTTATCTATCTGACAATAAACTATCCTGTCGCCTATTCACAGTGCTCTGTGGATTCACACATTGAATCTCTGAGATCAAGGACCCCAGCAGAGAACTTATGGCTACAAAGGGGCATCTATTTTGGTCTTTGAAATCACAGGCGAAACCACAACCCTATTTAAAGCTAATTATCTAACTAACCCCCTTTGCTTATGTATACAACTAATCTTACTTTACATTCATGTTTATTTATCTCAGATAGGCTCTTACCATTGCCTAATAAGAATGCAATTATGTGGGATTACCATTGGTGTATTCACTTCCAAAGTTTCTTAAACATTTCATAATTTTTCTACTCTCACCAGCTATTCCCTATTGCATACCTTGTGAGCTAAAATAAAATCGCAAGGCTCCTTCTAAGTGGCTGACTGATAGGACTCCTCTTGGTTAAGAAAATCCCTAAAACTGAATCGCTAGCCATGAGAAAACAAACAAACAAAAAAATCAGACTTGCCTCACCACACCACTGCCCCTTCTTAGAGATGTCCTTTGTGACTCACTAATAGGCCTAAGGCTATTCAAGACCTATCTGTAGTTCTTCAAGTATACATCACAAACCACCACCAGGTACTTTGTAATTAACAGACTCTTTATCTTTTAGACGCTTTCCTTTCCACTGACTCCTGGTCTTTTAGACAAAGCCTACTTCTTTTAGCCCATTGTCAGCTGAAGAATCTTTAAACCCACCTAACTCCTATAACCCCTCCAGGTTCCAGGTGTCCCACTTTTTTGGGCCAAACTAATGTATGTTTTCCACACAAGGATTTATGACCTCACCTGTAATTTCTATCCCCCTAAAATGCATGAAACCAAATTGTAACCCCACCACCATGAGTCCACGTGCTCAAGACTTCTTGGGTTTGGCTCCAGGTCATGGGCCTCAAATTTGGGTCAAGAAAAAAGCCCCTTAAATTATTTCATTGAATGTGGCTTCTTTTGCATCAACACCCTCATCATCACGGCCAGCTGGTAACTGTACTTCCTATTTTAATGACAACATTTAAGCAGATAAAACTTCCACCTACTTACACCTGTGACCATATACTGACATAATTGTTCTTCTGGAAAGCCAGCTGTGGCCCGACTATCGATTTGTACACTAGAGCCCTTTGTCTCTCAGAAATACTGTACCAGCAATTCTCTCCCTCTTGCCTCTGTATCATTGATTTTTGTTTCAGAAGAGTAGCTATATAAACTGTCAAGGCCAAGGGAGAGCTTCCATTTGCCCTCTGAAGGTTAGTTGAAAATTCAACTCAAAAAGAGAAGATTGTTGGAGAAAAAGCATACAAATCTATTAACATTATATGGAAGAGAACCAGTGAGTGAGTACCCCCCTCAGTGGGGTACAGAAGCATATATACCATCTTGATGTCACAGAACAAATAGAGGTCAGAGCATGTCCTCAAACAGGTTATGGCAGTAAAATGGTTTATAGCAGAAGACAAGAGGGAGCAGGAGGGGAAGAGGAGGCTTGGCTAGCAAAGTGGTCTTGTTATGTAAATGCTTCCTCCCAGGTAGAGGCCCTCAAAGAGAAAAGATAGTAAATGTTTCCTTCAGAGCTTTGAAAGCATCAGACATTCAGTTAATCTTTCCTAGCTCCAGACAGGGGAAGGCTTCAGAGAAAACCTGGCACATTAATGCAAATTCTCTGCAGATGCAAATCTCTCCCACAAAAGGCGGCTTTGCAGAGTTATTTCTGTTTGCTGGCTCGTGGTAGAGGTATCTGAAAATGCCACAGAAATACATTTTGGGGTAAAATACTTTGATTTTCTTCAAGAATATAGATATGCATATTATATATATACGTCGATATATAGATGTATAACCCCCTGTATATCCCCCTGCATGTATCCACACAGGCATATTTAGGTGCTTACTTAACCTTTCTAATTAAATACTTAATATCACATCAGACTTAATAATCTCCAATCTGACTTGCTTTTCTCTGCCCTTATTCTTCCATGCTCCCTTTTCATTAGTAATGTCATTCTTATATATGACCAGGCCCTAAACTCTAATGTCACTTAACTTTAGTCCAAGTTCATACCACTCCTCACAGAACACTCTGGGAAAGACAATAAGTTGAAAAACCAATATGTTGGGAAAACGAAAACAACTTTTATCTGGAGACCCAACAAACCAACAAGAGGACAGACTACTAATACCCTAAAGATCCATCTTCAGAGCCAGGCATCATGGCAGGCACCTGTAGTCCCAGCTACTTGAGAGGCTGAGGCAAGAGAATCGCTTGAGCCCAAGAGTTGGAGGTTGCTGTGAGCTATGATGCCACAGCATTCTACCGAGGGAGACATAGTGAGACTCTGTCCAGATAAATAAATAAATGCATACATACATACATACATAACATATAGAATATTCATCTTAAGTTAGTATGAGCTTTAGGTTCTTTTTTATGATAACTAAAGGGGGAAGAAGAAGAGGTGGGTTGCAGGAGGTAGTCACAGACTATTGACGTCTGAGCATCAGCAAAGGCCTGAGGATGTTGTAAAAGTTCTTCATTGTTGGTGAGTGAAATTTGGAGGGCATTGGTCAGGTCAAGATGTTCCTATAAATCTTTAACATAGTGTTATATTTGTATGTAAAATTTTCTTATCTCCCTTGGAGTCATTTTTGGGAGAAGGATGATTATCTTTCTTCTAGATTTGAACTACAAGCTAAATTCTTCCTATAACTAGCCATTCTACATGGAGGGCTAAGCAAAAGCTTTTAACCTAAAGAATATTACCACAGGGATCGGAAGCAAAATGGAGCTAGTCATGCTAAACTTTCTTTCTACTGTTGTAATTTCCCCACTGTCAAAGCTTTATTCCACAATCTTGTGGAACTGGAGCAATGGGGTGACAGGTCTCTTCTGGCCACTTCTTGCTAGAAAAGGTCAATGAGGAGCAACTAAGGAATTAAACTGTTTGCCCTGCCTCAGAAAATATTCCATAATGCCCTTTTCAGAGTCAAGGTCATAGTCATTTCCCTTCTTATGTTGTTGGCTGTGGCCAGATCTGCACTAGCACTTGGTTGAAGCATACATGATAAATATTGGTAGTTTTTATATCATCATAACAAAAAGAAGAAGAGTGAGGCCTAATTTAAGAATGCCTGCCAATATTAACTGGATTCTACGAGAACAGATCTGTCAATCAATATCCAGGAACATCCAGACTAAACTCACTTTGGGTTTCCAAGATTTGTTGGCGCCAGGTAGTCTACTTCCAATTTTGTCAATAGGAGTCTTTACTTCAGAAGATGAATTAATATAAGTGCAACAGGTGCATGGGTGCCATGCAGACTCCTGCTTCTGCAAGCAGATAGTCTGAAGCAATGCAGGTATCAAGTACTGCTTTAGCCAGGGAGTCTAACTGAGAGAGGATACCCGGGAAGGCTGAGTTCCAGGGGAACAGAGGTCTTCTCAAGGAGACTCCAAGGATACACCGGCAGGGTCCTCTCCATGGTGACTCATATCTTAGGAATTTGTAGACTTTAATTTCCTGGGACCTGAAAATGTTCTCTTCGGTGAGATCTTGTAGTTCTGTAGGGGCTGAAACAGTTTCTCCTGGTTGATTCAAAATGACCAATGAGAAAACTACATGTGGCTGGAGATAAAAAGGGAAAGATAAAGCCAGAAGGAGAGTGTGGCAATTTTGAATTCTTCTATGCCATTTGCTCTGCTGGCTGAAATAAATCCCTTCCTCTTATAAACATAGTGTTTGGTGCTCTTTCTCTCCATTGGACTTGGTCTTCCTGCAACATATGATTTTTATAGATTCATAAGAGCAGTTCCATTAGGAAGAATGTTTAAAGTCTTGGAAAGTTTTTCAGTACATGTTGATAAGCAGCTATACCCCACCAAAGGAGGAAGGAAGACGCCAAAGAAATACTAATCTTCACCTGGAATTTCCCTCAGGAGGTCATTTTTATTTAGATTATTTATGAAAACAGAGGTATTAGACAAAACTAATCATAAGGTCATTTCTTCCTTGTTAATCATTTTTATAGTCTGTAAATATTAGATATTTACTTAAATAAGAACTTCAAACATATGGGTATTTTGCTAATAAATCAGAATATTAAGCTATTATCATTAAACCAACAATATCAAATTAACTGAGTTAGAATAGGCACAAAAGAAAATAGAAAGACAGATGTCTTAACAGATTTCACGTTTTATCTCTAGGGTCACAGATAGACCATTTCAACTCTGATTTTTCCTTAATTCAATTTGCCAACTAGTTTAAACATGTGCACAAGAATGATCCGTGATAGTCCTAGCAAACCATTCATGCTTCTGAACTGACTTTCTCCTAGCCAGCACATTAACATACCACATGCCTGCACAGATCAATGCTCAATACAAAGGTCAAGAAGTTTCAAACAAAAGCCCCTGGAACACCAGATCAGACAGCTGCAAGTGGACCAGATCTCCAATCAGGTGCAAGTCCCGCCACCATCCCCTTCTTCAACAGGGTACCTCTATGAAAACTGGTACAAAGTGGCTTCCTCTGATGAAAAACTCAAATTAAGAGGAAGGAAATTTTGGATTTGCACATTGAAGTAACTTGCCCGTACACATTATCAACCTCAGAGAAGTTTGTTGGTCACTTGCTCCAACAGCTATATGACAGGTCAGTAGGTGCCATCCCAAGGAGTCAAAGGGGGTCCCTGGAACAAGAGGTCCATGCACCTGCTTGAAACTTAATTCAAAATTCCCCCAAGGGGGCCGGCCAACCACAAGCTGCTGTTCCTGGCTGGGCTGGTTAAATGTGTCACTGATAGGGAACTCCTAGTCAAAAAGGAAATGCTTTATTCACTGTTAACCTATGGACAGTCTTTCTGGCCCCAATTTTTCTTGAATAAAACTTGTTCTCCATTCACAGCATGAACCCAGAGACGGTCTAACTGTCAAGTGGCGTATCTAGCTGTGACTGCAATTTCAAAGTCATATCTGGTCCTGCTTGCTCAAGAAAAGTTGTAGGGTAGACACAGAAGGGTATTTCACATGATAATTGCCTCTTATTCAAGCTCCTTTCACAAATGTTTCTATACTGAATCTTTCACAAGTCTGTAAAAGACTTAAGAACAAAGCTGTGCCTTATTCATATATATATTAATAGATATTATTCATATGTTATTCAAAGCTGTATCTTACTCATATATATGCATATATATAATATATATATTATTATTATTATTGTATGTGGAAAGCTACCTACAATGTAATAGGCATTGATTCATGTCTGTGGCCTGCATGCAGGCCTGTTCTCTCCATCTGAGCAATGCCCATCATGATTTCAGGAGGCCAAATAGAACTAAATACTCATATGCTATGTTCTATATTTTTATATAATGTATAAAAAATCAACAATAAGCCAGGCATGGTGGCTCACATTTGTAATCCTAGCACCCTGGGAGGCCGAGGCAGGTGGATTGCTCTGAGCTCAGGTTCGAGACCAGCAAGAGGCAGAGTGACATCCCGTCTCTACTAAAATAAAGCAGGACGTTCTGGCAGGTGCCTGTAGTCCCAGCTACTTGGGAGGCTGAGGCAAGAGAATCCTTAAACCTACTGAGTTGGAGGTTGCTGTGAGCTATGACACCACAGTATTCTACTGAGGGCCACAAAGTGAGACTCTGTTTCAATAAAAAATAAATAAAGGAAGAAAGAAAAAATCCACAATATTTTTAATGTAACGATTTCTTTTTTTTCCTACAAACTCTACCAACTTCCATAGTTAAAGCAAAAATCTAGACTTTTTGTTCTAATAATGCAAACTTCTTTATAAATAAACTGTAATTATAATAAGTGATGCTAGTGAAAATATGATGTTTGAACAAGACAAAACAGTAATTTTCATATATGATTAATGTGCATTTAAATACAATTTTGCATTATGGCCTCAAATTTTCTATATATTGATATCTCCAGATAATTATTACAAGCAGCAACACAGAGGAACATCAACTTTTTGTGAATGTACTTAAACAGATTTTTATGGAAGAGTACTTTGATCAGGAATGAGAATTAAATAAGCACTTAAATGTCTATAAAGTATGTTGAAAGTTTTGTTCTGAGTTTCTTCCCATCAGCTGAATAGTATTGGTATGTATCAGCTCTTCTGAGTCTATCTTAAATGAGAAGATTGTTTTTAAATCTTGTAAAAAAATTCAATGGACCTCCCATTTGATCCTGCAATCCCATCGCTGGGCATCTACCCAGAAGAAAAAAATCCTTTTCTCATAAGGACATTTGCACTAGATTGTTTATTGCAGCTCAATTTACAATCATCAAAATGTGGAAACAGCCTAAATGCCCACCAACCCAGGAATGGATTAACAAGCTGTGGTATATATATATATGAAGGAATACTAGTCAGCCATTAAAAATGATGGAGACTTTACATCATTCATACAAACTGGATGGAAGTGGAACTCATTAGTAAAGCATCATAAGATTGGAGAAGCAAGAATGCTATGTACTCAATTCTGATATGAGGACAATTAATGATTCAGGGGGTTGTGGAAGGGGGGTACAGAGAGGGGGAGGAGGGACGTGGTGGAGGGGTCAAGGGGTGTGACACACCTCTTGGGATGGGGCACAACTTTAAGAGGGACTTTACCTAACAAATGCAATCAGTGTAACCTGGTTCTTTGTACCCTCAATGAAGCCATAATAAAAAAAAAAGAAAATGGAAGTTCTAAAAAGAAAAAAAAGAAAACTGTAAAAATAGAACTACTGCATGATCCACCAACCACACAGCTGAGTACTTATCAAAAGGAAAGAAGATCCGTTAGGGAAGTGAGCTCTGCACCCACATGTTCACTGCACCACTATTCACAATCATCCAGATGGAGAATGAGGTGGACACTGTTGTGTCCACCAATACTGACTGGAAGAATATATATATATACATATTGGTTGTATATATATAACAAATTTTCTTCATATATATATATATATATATATATATATATATATATATAAATACACACACACACATACACACCGTGGCACACTAATCAGCCATAAATAAGAATAAAATCCTGTTATTTGGAACGACATGGATGAACCCGAACGAGATTATGCTGAGTGAAATAAGTAGGCACAGAAAGGCGAATACTGCACATTCTTACTCTTCTGTGGGAGCTAAAAAAGTTGATCTCAGAAGCAAGGAGCAGACTGGTGACTCCTAGAGGCTGGAAAAGCAGCAGGGAGGGAGGAACAGAGAAAGCTCGGGTAACAGATACCAAGTTATAGTTAGAAGGAACCAGTTCTCATTTTCTTTGGCACTGCTGGGTGACTGTAGAATAATAATTTATTGCTTAGTTTCAATGCCTAATTGAGAGGATTTTGAATGTTTCCATCACAGAGACATGATAAATGTTTGAGGCGTGGATATAGTAATTACCCTGAGTTAATCATTGCAAGTTGTATACATGTATTGATATATCATTCTGTACCCCACAAATACATGCAATTGTGATATGTCAGTTAAAAGCAAAATTTTAAAAACACACATACCCAAAACCTCAAAGAGAAAGGTACTGCAATTATTCTCACAACAAACAAGAAAATAGTTTTATTTTCCTTTACCTAAAATTTTTCTTTTCTTTTTTTTTTTTTTTTTTTTACCTAAAGCTTGATCCTGCTTTAATATTATGAAGGCAAGATTCAAACTCCAGTCTTTCCCACTGTAGCACACTGCCTTCTCAAAATTTAGTGAATGCTGATCACTGAACACTAAATTCCAACCTGTCTTTTTGTTTCTGTCTCTTTTTCTCTGTTCCCATCTGTCTCTGTGTCTCTTACTCTCTGAAACACACACACAACCTCCTTGCAAACCCACAATTTCATGAAGTATATGCAATCACCTATCTAGGGGATAAAACGGAGAATTAACTAGGCTAGCATCATGCTGTTGGTAAGAGAAAGGAGACTATAACTCAAATTTGTTGTATAATTCTTAGCGTTTAATCATAATACTTCAAATGTGATATGAATCTCTTTCTTATAGAAATCTCCCCCAAAACATGCTTCTGAATACATATTGTGGCTCTGGACATTGGAACATTATTGTTGACTAATTTTCAATCTTGTTTTAGTAAAATGTTACATGAAAATATTTACAAGTTCAATTACAATATTTTAAGAACCAGATGATAAATTGTTATTCAAGTAATGCAATTCTATCATTGTTCAAAAAAAGACACACACACACACACTCACCCACACACACACAAATATGATATAAATGTTAATATATTTAATATCTATAGAGATCTTAATTCTCATGACAATACAAATCGTCAGATTTTCATTAGAGTAATTGGAGTTGATTAAAGGTGGTTTATATATTATTATGTATTTATTAAGTGTGTTAATTAAATTTCAGGATAAATCCTAGCCTTGAATAGTGAACATAATTTTAAATTTGTATCTTAAATTTTAAGATTTAAATTTTAGCTCTGTAAAAAATAAATAAATAAATAAATTTTAGCTCTGTCATTTACTAAGTTTTTGAATTTTGTGAAAGAATTTTATTTTTTTGTTTTTCCCCTCTCTGAGCCTCAAGAGTTTGTTTTCTTGTTTTTGTTTATTTATTTTTTTTTTTGATTTGTAAAATAAAAATCTTGGGGCTGTGCTGTAAGTTCCTCTTTGCCCATATTCCCTGACTTTACAGTATTGTATTGAAAATATTCTACTAGGTCAATATGAGTAAAGCAGAATGAATATGAATGTTCTGCTCATTCTCCATGCATACTTTGGAAATCATGAGTAATGAATACTAAACTCACATTTCTTATTTATGTATTTCTTGATCTCATTTTGTGGATATTCCCTTTGCAGTAGCCTCTGGGCACATTTACAGGATTTAATAAGAAGAGAGACGATATCTGCAATCTTAATTGTATAGCAGAATGATAAACTCACAGATGGAAAGCTTGTCTTGTAAATTTAATTTCCTCTAAGCTTGTTAGGAAGAATATACCAGAGAATATAACAGCTCTCATGTCGAGTCATTGTACAACATGAACTTTTCAAGTTCCATGTCAACTAGCATCAGTACATTTAAAGGCACATTGCCCATTTGGAAGATGTATTTTAGTTTGATCCAAGGTACTTCTGTGTGGTTTTATCCATTACAGACCTATTTGAATTATCTCCATTAAATGTTTCTTAATAAGTTGGATTTAGAAAATGTCTGATTGCCATTAGCATTTGCATCCAGAGGTCATGATAGGTAACTCAATTTCCTATTACTTAAAGGAATTGCTTTGTCCCATAACTAGGTTTACTACAGTAGAGAAAGCCCTGAAATGCTGTAACTACTTTTTAATATCAGGATAGAGAATTTTATTTTGTTTTAATTTTTTTGGTCAGCTAGTTCAGAAAAGATTTCCTTATCTCAATTATCTCCGGGCATTTGCTTATAATATAATATTATCTTATTGCAAGAACCAAAGCAAATGATTTTTGTTAATAATATAAACATTGTATGTAATTGTAGAAGTCCAGAAAAGGCAAATAAAATCCTTAAGGTAACATAACAGCTGTATTAGGATAGACTGAAGACAGAGGGAAGAAATATTGACCATGGGAAAGACAATAGGCTATTTTTATTTAAATCTCTTAAAGTTTTACAAAACTCAATCCCATGCATACATCATATTCTTTTTAATGAATAAAGAAAGTAACATCTGAAAAATTAAGTTGGTTGTTCAATGTCAGAAGCTGTTGAGATGTTAATCAACCCTCAGTTTTGACTCTGGTATTTTAAGGGTGCAACAAATTCTTTTTAATACCTTTTATTGGGAGGGAAAGTCTATTTCCTTTCCCTATGACCCTGATTTCTGTGATTTTTTTGTTACCAGTGAAAGTGATGCTTTGGCAGTTTTAAGGCTAAGATTATGAGGTTGGCTATTCCTGTTCCCTACTTTTGAGACACTGGGAATAGCCAGTGTCCCAAAATGAATAGTCAAACAGCTGAGCAGCCAATTAAAGTTTAAGTTTCCCCAATGGAACAACTATTTAGATACACCCTGTGATTAAAAGGAAGAGGCATCTAATGGCTGTCAGCCTTCTCACCATCTTTGTAGGGTACAACGCACGTGTGTGAAGTTGTCTCAGAGCCCACAGAACAACCAGGTGTTCAGCTGTTTGATGCAGTGATGAAATCAACAGCATTCACAACAGAAGAATCACCCAGCTGAACTCTGCTTGAATTCCCAGATCTTCAAATTAAGACTTATAATAAAAGAATTGTGTTAAATCAGTAAGTTTTGAGTAGTTTCTTAAGCAGGAATAGACAAGTCGAACAGAAATAGACACTAATGTTCATATTCATTCCAAGATAAGCTCTGCAACCTGTAGGACAAAAGAATTACAATTTTTACAAAAATAAAGAAAATAATAGAGTAGAAAGAAATTATTGCTATTTTAAAAATGGAAATAATGTAGAAAAATGAGTATGCATTTCACAAAAATAAAAAAATATAAAATGAGAGGAACTGTTTACCCTAGAGGAGCTGTTTTACCCTAAGATAATATGAGGTATGTTTTTTAAAGTACTCTCAAACATACATGGAGCCAGAAAATGGAAATCATGTATCTTAGATATTTGGAGGATCATGAGATAAAGTTATAAATATTAAAGTACAAACCACTCTAAGATATCACCTAACCCCAGTGAGAATGGCCAACATCATAAAGTCTCAAAGGTGCAGATGCTCGTGTGGATGTGGAGAGAAGGGAACACTTTTATCCTGCCAGTGGGACTGTAAACTAAAACAACCTTTTTTTTTTTTTTTTTTTGCAGTTTTTGGCCGAGGCTGGGTTTGAACCTGCTACCTCCAGTATATGGGGCTGGCACCCTACTCCTTTGAACCACAGGCGCCGCTAAACTAATATAACATTTTGGGAAGCAAGTATGGACAATCCTTAAATAACTCAAATTAGACCTCCCATTTGATCCAGCAACCCCATTACTAGGCATCTACCCAGAAGGAAAAACAAATCATTTTATCATAAGTACATTTTCACTAGACTGTTTATTGCAGCTCCATGTACAATTGCCAAAATGTGGAAGCAATCTAAAGCCCACCAACCCAGGAATGGATTAATAAGCTGTGGTATATGTATACCATGAAATACTATTCAACCATTAAAAAGATGGAAACTTTACATCTTTTGTATTAACCTGTATAGAATTGGGGCACATTCTTCTTAGTAAAACATCACAAGAATGGAGAAGCAAGAATCCAATGTACTCAATTCTAATATGAAGACATTAGATGATCTAATACATACCGCATAAGAGGAAAACACAAATCAAAGTTTGCAACAGAGGAACGAGGGAGCAGGGAGAGGGAGGAAGGAGACATGAGGGTCATGGTGTCTGGCACACCTCTTGGGGATGGGACACAATTGTAAGAAGGACTTTACCTAACAAGTGCAATCAGTGTAACCTAATTCTTTGTACCTTCAATGAACCTTAAATAATAAAATAAATTAAAAAATGTTAAAGTACAAGTTCATAAAAGGAAATAACTATGAGGTTTAACAATTAAGTTTTCAAATCTGCCACCATGTGCTTACATTGGCAGCACAGTACAAACAACTTGGTAAAGTTTTATAAGCCCAGGTGACAGTGTCTCATGTCAGTCTTCACGTTGGCATGTGGTGGTGAATTCGTAAGTGGGATTCATCATTGTTGTTGTGTGTTTTTGTGTGCCCGCTCAAGAATGTCAAAGCTTGACTTGGAGTAGGGGTTCACAACCTGTGGGTCGTGACCCCTTTGGACTGTATTAAAGGTTCACGACATTAGGAAGGTTGAGAACCACTGACTTAGAGCAACAAACACACATCTGTGAATTTCATGTTAAACTTGGCAAGAGTGGAAGTGAAGTCAGGGATGTGTATGAAGATAATGCCCGTGAGGAAAACGACAACATACAAATGGATTAAATGTTTTCCTGAGGGGAGAGAAAGTATTACTAATGAAGAGAGGTCAGGGCATCCGGTAAGAAGCAGAGCTGACAAAAACATTGCAAAAATATGTGGAATTTTGTGTCAGATTGTTGGCAAATAGGAGAAACAAAGAAGATCAAGTAAACATCAATAGAGAAACAGTTTTTTTTTTTTTTTTATTGTTGGGGATTCATTGAGGGTACAAGAAACCATGTTACACTAGTTGCATTTGTTGGGTAAAGTCCCTCTTACAATCGAGTTCTGCCCCCAAAAGGTGTGGTACACACCAAGGCCCCAAGACCCCACCCCCCTCGCTTCTTCCCTCTCTCTGCTCTTCCTTTCCCCACCCCTCCCTCATTCTTTCTCTCTCTGTTCTCCCCTTCCCTCACCCCCACCATGTCAATAATTGTCATTAATTGTCCTCATATCAAACTTGAGTACATGGGATTCATGCTTCT
>CAUYRH010076002.1:0-15132 GCA_963574655.1 Perodicticus potto | reverse complement strand
AAGCGAGTCTCTTGCCTCCACCTCCCAAGTAGCTGAGACTACAGGTGCCCGCCACAATGCCAGGCCATTTTTTGGTTGCAGCCGTCATTGTTGTTTGGTGGGCCCGGGCTGGATACGAACCTGCCAGCTCAAGTGTACATGGCTGGCGCCTTCGCCCATTGAGCCACAGGCTCCGAGCCTTGAGCTGAAACAATTAAAGCTTATCAATTCATCTCTAGAGGTTTTCCCCACTAAACTGAATGTACATAAGATATGATAATCAATAATGCTTTCAAAAGAAAAAAATTCTTCATTTATTGTTAAGGTGTAGCGAGAACTATATAATAAGTAATTCATTAAGAACATTATATGGAACTCTAATACATTATAGTATGTGACATACTTCTATGGTATGTAAAGAATAATTACCATTGGAGAAGTTTTTAAGTGATTTGGGGGTCAGTGTCAAGACAACGAACATTTTCTATGATTACTTCCATTAAGCAAGTTTCATAAACACAAATAGACTATAGAAAGAAATTAGGTTGATCTTCTTTTCTTCCTTTAGAATAAAAATGTTAGTCCACATAGATAGTTTGATTTACCTGACATATTGATGCTAGTTAATGGAATATCAGAATGTTTGATCTGTCACTTCTGTAGGCTCACAAATTATTTTCAATGTAATTGTAATTTTCAGATGCTAAATGCACATGTTAACGTGGTTTTCACATGGAAATTGCAGTGTGGAAGAGTTGTGATTGGTTGTTTATTTGGGGAGACAGATGATGAGGAAAGGAGATATTTTGTTGAACTTACCATTTATTTGATACATTTTGAATGGACTCAGTATTTTTCTATTTTCATCTTTTAAATGAATGTCACTGAAAATGTTATTCCATCAAGTTCTCAGGGGAAATTCTGCATTTCCACTGCCTTCCTGGAACAGTCACTGAAAATATTCAGTGAGAAAACACAAGATAAGTGTATATAATATATGATACTGGAGGAAACAAATATAACTCTGGAGCCATAAGATAAAATTAAAAAGAAAATTCTCTATAATAATTCTACAATTACTAGACTTTTCAAACTACCAGTTTTCATTTTAATATAATATATTTTGAATACTATTTTTAAATCCAATGTTTAAAATACGTATAGAATGTATGCCAGTAAATAGGTCATCGACAAAACTAATATGTGGCATAAAGTATTCACGTAGGGCAGTGATTCTCAACCTGTGGGTCGCAACCCTTTTGTAACAATGAAAATACATTCTGCATATCAAATATTTACATTACAATTCATAACACTAGCAAAATTACAGTTGTGAAGTAGCAACCAAAATAATTTTATGGTTGGGGGTCACTACAACATGAGGACCCATATTAAAGGGTCGCAGCCTTAGGAGGCATTAGGAAGGTTGGGAACCACTGACCTAGGGACATTTGGCATTTGGAAGGTGGTGGTACCAATTGACTGAACATTAAGATCTAATAGTATTAGAATATTAGGAAGCAATGGAGGGATAAATATAAAACAGAGATCAGTGTAGGTGGGCGTTAGAAGGTAGGAAAAAGTAACATTTCTTGAGCAGTTTACCACCAAATGTATCAATTATGTGAACATTTTAAAACAGAGAACCTAAAATAAAAATGGATCATGTAAACATTAGTCTGATATATCTTTATTTTGAACTGACTCAGAAAAAGCCTAAAATAAATGGGATCATCCTGAGTTTTAAAATAATATATTCTCTAATTTCACAGAATAATTTGTGGGAACATTAGGTGCTGATCAGTACCAGCCCAATTCAATTGCAAATTAGATATACTAATATTTTAAAGATCATTTTTATAGTTGAAAATTTTGTTTAGGTTGGGTTTTGGTGCAGATAGAGAATCTCATAGGATTTTAGTGTGACTGATAGCTCAGCTTTAATCTTTACCAAATCAATTTTAGCCATTAGGGATGGTACTGTAATAGATAATGACACAAGCTCTACAGGTCATCTTTCAAATACTCCTATGAACAGGTCACCCCTCATTGCCCAACTCTGGGAATGGGGCAGTCACCTCCAAAGGCATTTGATGACATTAATGCCTACTCACTCTATTACACTTGGTTATGCTACCCCATGGCTATTGGGTTAGACTTTTCAAACTACCACTTTTCATTTTAATACAATATATTTTAAATAGTATTTTTAAATCCAATGTTTTTTTTCTAAGTTATAGGTTGAGATATATTGAGGAACATTGGTAGAATGCACTGGCACTTGTCTTTTTTAATACAGAGCACTCATTAAATATTTTTTAATTAAATAAGTTCTTTGATTCATTTCACTAAATGAATAAGTTCTTTGATTCAGTTTACTTACTCTTTACAGTAAGGGCATGCTTCAGTTAGTGATAAACCTACACTTTTCATAGAAGAGTGGGATTAAATGTCTTCCTCAAGGTCACAAAACTAGTATGTAGCAAACTGTCATTGAGATCCATCTATTTTTGAGTTTTTCTTTTCCAAGTCATTGGTACTAGTTTAAGAAATGTTCTTGTCTTGATTGTAACTGAGTATGATCAAAAATAAGAGTGGTATTTTTGAGGCTTTCATGGTGATCCCAACAGGATTTGACTTCTTGATTATTATAAGCAGTTACCATAGAATCTAGTTTTCTGGGCATGTCACTTTATTGACCAGTATTTTATTTTTTTTCCTATGCTATTCATAAAGACAACTTACATCAAATTCCTTTAAGTGTTTGAATAACAATAGCTAACTTCATTGGCTGGATATGAGAAGTTAAATCTTCACTTTCTGTGAACTGTGATGTGATAATTTTTAAGTCTAGAAACATTGAGACAATCACAGGGTGGGGGTGGGGAGGAGACTACTTACGGGCTGAGTATGTCACCACTTACCCATAGTACATTATGTCTCTTTTCTTTCTAGTAGAAGCCAGATTTTTCTCTGGTAACTAACCCGAGCCTTCCTCACTTAGCTCTGTGCTTTGAGGAACCTGCCTATCTTGTTAGCTTCAAAGGTAGATCCCAGTGAGTCTATGTCAATCATCACATAACGTTTTCCTAGCAACTGCGGGGAACCTATGATGGACCAATGATAATGAAAGCGAGGACTATAGTCATCTTTCTCGAGGAGGGATTTGTTTCTCTTCATGTGAGATGCGACAAGGAGTTATGATCGTATGTGGCAGAAAAAAAAGAGAATCAGGTTCTTTATGACCTAGTTCTACTTTGTTGGTGGCTTCTAGATCTCTGGTGACGTTCTTTAATTCTAGATTTCTTAATATGTCAGATAATCAAATTTGCTTATTGAAGTCTATCTGCTTCTGTTTTCTCTTAAAACCAACCTAAATAACCCTTGTGAAGACATTGTAAGAGAATTTTAGAACAGAAAACGTTATCAAAATAAGATAAGAATCTGTTTATCTGGCTGTCTATAGGGTGTGTTTATATAAAGCACAGGCAGGTTAGAGGGTTTCAGGTGTGTGTGTGTTTCAGGTATATGTGTGTGCTTTTGAGTTGTGCAATTGAAGCGTTTATATGACTCTAAGGGGTCTGTGTGTGTTTCTTGTGTTTGTTTTGTTTCTGTGGTAGACAGGTTGGTACCTTTTGGTTTTGGGCTTAACTTTCCATTGAATTATTCCATAATTGAGCAATGACCTGGTCAAAAAAGTACAGTAATTTTCATTGTACACACATTGGGTTCAGGTAAGGTGAAAATCATTCTCAATTACTTGAGTAAAAGACAGTTATACTTAATTCTGACATTTATTTATTTAGTAGCTATTTGTTAAGTGACTATGATTTAGGACTATTTTGCACACTGAGAATAGAGGTCTTAGTGAAACAGACACAGTTCTTTTCTTTATGGAGCTTATAGTTTAGATACCTATGAAACCCTCCTACTACAAAGTTATTGTGCATAGTATCCGTGCTGTTCATGTCTGCTTGAAATTTTGTGTAAATAAAAAGAAAAATTGTTTCCCCATCCTTAAAATAATCTTATCTTCTTTTTAATGACTAAAGATGATAGTGTATTCTGGAATTAGCTCTCCTAAATTATGAAATGAACATATTAGGCAAATTATTTCAAATATACTAATTTGGAAATTCTGTATTGATTCATGTCTATGAAATAGGATAAATTGATGATGATAAGAAATGTTTTAACAGTGCCTCAGAAGAATTCATCAGAAGGAAATCGAGATAGATTGGTGTCTTGAGTAGTAAGTAGATCTTAATCAGATAGACCATTTATTCCACCTTATCTCAAGGAAACACTGGGAGTAAAGGCTTTATGAGAAAGCAAAGTCTTCACACAGAAACGAAAGGAAAAATGAAAAACATTGAAGATGTTCTTTGGAAATTAAAAGGTAGTGCAAGCAATATTTTATCAATTTTGCTGATTAGTTTTCAGTGGCACCTAAATCTGTGTGATTTATTAGGCTTGATGCAAATTACTGTTGGCAATTTTATTTTCTCACTGTTGAATAATCTTAGTATGTTTGATATGACTGGGGAAATTGATGTTTGTGCTTACGTTTGAACCTCTCAAATAGTGATTGGCTATGAGACAGTTACAAATAAAAAGAAAAATTGTGTCTGACGTATTAACTGCAAATCTACATATTCGTGATTTTCCCTAAATGAACATAATTCAAGTTGGAAGGTGAAGTAACACGTGTATATAAAAATACAAACGTATGCTAAATCAGTGTTCAAACTTAATACATAAATAAATCAATAGAGCATTTATGCATGTATGATTATAATGAATTTTTGAAACATTTTACAGAAATAAAAATTTGCTAAGTATTACACATATTTAATTTCTAAGATAAATTTTGAGTGCTTGAAAATGGTAATCACATTATAAAAATCATAAAGTTCCAATGTATTTGAATGACTTAATTTCAATAAGACTTTCTTTTTACAAATTTAAATTGTGCCTCCAGAATTTCATTGTTCATAAAATCATTCTATTTCATCCAGAATTGTTTCTTCATACACTGACAGTTTATTGCAGAGAATTATTTAAGACGTATAGTTTTTGTTAGAGAAAAAACAGGAAAACTAGTCTAAATTCTATTTGAATAGTCAGCTATCCAGATTTCCAATGCCAGACCACAGGACAACTTTTTAAAGACATATAAGATCTTTTGAACTTTTCAAAGACGTGTGAGAAAGACTCTACAACCTCCCTTTATCACCACTTCCATCATCTAACAACCCATATTGCAGGAAGTTTGATATGTATGTATAAATGCTTGCTAGGATGAATTAGTAACACTGTTTTGCCTTGCTAGAAAAGAGTGCCATGTTATCACCTTGTCTTTTCTTGAAAGACTGAGATTTGGAAGCCTAGCAGAAAGAGAAGTCAAGGTCTTTACAAAAAAGCATCCGAACACTAACAGGCGTTTTGTTTGGTTTACATTTGAAGTGTTTTCAAAAGAGGGTCAAATATCTAGGCTAGGATGATGCTTTGGGGAAAAAATGGCCCTGTACAACCCTATGGGAAACAAATGGAATAACAATGCTGTAAAATAACTGGCTTCTTAGAAGAGGAGTTTGCCTAGACCATGCGACTCATAGATTTCTACACAAATCTATGTTATACTATACTGCTTGGATATAGGGTGATTTTATTTACTTTTACTCTTTGTATCTAACTTACTAATAACAGAGTAAATACTTTGTATTATTTCTGTTTATTAAATTTATAAAGATTAATTTTTGGTTCAAGGGCATTTTTATAAATCTGAAACCTTCAATGTATCCTTATAGAATCTGTTAACAGTGATGTCAATAAAAATACGTGGTGTATGTGCCCATGAAGTCAAGATTGTAATTGTTATCCTCAAAGCATTGATTATCTCTTTTTCTGATTGATTTATTAATTGTTGAGAGGATCAAGTTTAACTCCAACAGTGATGGTGGATTTTTCTATTTTTCTCCAAATACAGTACGATTAGTTTTTGCTTTTTATATGTGGAGCCCATCCAATTAATTGATTTATTTTCGTTATGTGTAGTCTTCTGTTTTTTTCTTTTTTAAATAAGTTTTTTTGTATATATTTAAGATATGCAACATGATGTTATCAGATACATAGTAAAATGGTTGCTGTAGAGAAGCAAATTCACATATCCAGCATCTCACTTGGTTGCCTCTGTTCTCTTGCTGCAATCTGCAACACTGTATTAGCTGTAGTAAGAACCTTGTGTGTTATATCTCTAGACTTCTTCATCCGACCTGTTTGCTACTTTGTACCCTTTGACCATATCTCCCCACCCCTCCTTCTCCAATCCTGTTAACCACCATTTTATTCTTCATCTCTGTATATTCAACTTCCTTTTAGATTTCTCATGGAAGAAAGATCATGAAATATTTTTCCCTCCATGGCTAGCTTATATTTCGATCCTTTTCTCTAAGTTGGAGCTCAATTTTATTTCCTTTCAAAATGGTTACTGATATATTTGCTTTTTTTTAATTGTTGGGGATTCATTGCGGGTACAAAGATCCAGGTTATACCAAATGCATTTGTCAGGCAAAGTTCCTCTTATAAATGTGTTCCTCCCCCAAGAGGTGTGCCAAACACCGTGACCCCCCACTTAAATCTATGATATTCTAAGTACTTTCCATTTGTCTTACTTATTTGTTATTACCATTTTTTTCTTACATTCTTCATTATTCATTATTTCCTTTTTATTTTGTTGTAACACTATATTCTTATGCTATTCCTTAATTCGTTGCCCTCTTAGAAATTGCATGCTGTCATTTCTGGTATGGGGTAGTAAGAAACTAATGTTAATCACCAGTTCCATCCTCCTTCCGGTTCATGTGTGAAGACTTTATTTCCCTTTAGCCCTGTTTAACCGTCCGGGCTTGTATGCTTCTCTTATTGTTTGCTTTAACTGTGTGTGTGTGTTCATTTACATACCTGCACATACACATATGTTTATGTGGATGTGTGTGTATAACCCATATAAAATTCCCAATAAAATATCATTCTTGTTATATAAAGGAGATAATCACTTAAATTTCCCCATGTAGTTACTGTTTCATTGCCCTTTGTTCTTTGATCTTTGCCTTCTCTTCTGAGATCACTTTTGTATTGCTAAAAAAATACGTTACTATTTTAATCGCATGAGATTGGTGGTGGTGGATTCATTGGTGTTTGTTTCACCTTCATTATTGAAAGGCATTTTTATTTGTTATGGATTTCTAGGTTCCTGATTTTTTTCCTGCAACATGTTTGAGGACATTATCTATCTGTCTTCTGGCTTAATCACTGTTATTGAGAAATTATGTCAGCCTATCTCATGCTGCCCTCCTGAAAAATTTCTTATTTCCTCTACCTACTTAAAATGTGTTCCTGTCTTTTTTTTTTTTTTTTTTGGTCTATTTCCAACATTTTATTTTATAAATTTTCAGACATACAGAAAAGTCAAAATAATGTCATAAATACCTCTGTACACTCCACCTAAATTCAATACTTGTTATTGCTAACATTTCGCCACCTATCTCCCTATATGTACATGTATATACATACACATCCCTACATATATGCACACACATATATAGGATTATATATATACTTGAGAGAGCATATGTTCACACACACATATGTATAGATGTGTATAAACAATTTGAAAGTAAGCTATAGATGTCATGAAACTTCAGACCTTAGATACTTCAGTATCTTCTAAGAATAAAAACCTTCTTCCATTCATAATATATTATCACCCTTAATGAAATAAAACGTAATTCTATATCATCTAATATCTATTCCATATTTGAAATTTTCCAATCATTTAAAATATTTTGTATATCTATTTTTTTCTAATATGCGTCTTCTACTTGACATTTGGTCTTTTCATTTGTTTTATCTTATTATCTTTGTATTTAACTTTTGCTATTTGATGTTGTCTCACTTTGTTACCCTGAGTGGAATGCCATGGCATCATAGCTCACAAGAACCTCAAATTTCTGGGTTTGAGCAATCCTCTTGGCTCAGCCTCCCAAGTCGCTGGGACTTCACAACTCCTGGTAGTACTTTTAGAAATACGATCTTGCTGTTGGTCAGATTGGTCTCAAACTCCTGAGCTCAAGCAATCCACCTGCCTCCACCTCCCAGAGTGCTAGATATAATGGTGTGAGCTTGGCTGTATTTGGTTTTTATTTACCTTTTTTGTTTGTTTGCTTGCTTTTTTTTTTTTTTTTTTTTGCAGTTTTTGGCCAGGGCTGGGTTTGAACCCACCATCTCCAGCATATGGGGCCAGTGCCCTACTCCTTTGAGCCACAGGCACTGCCTTTATTTACCTTTTTAGGATCAATTGTAACGCTGGACGTTTGGCTGGATGTTCTTCAGTTTTTCATCAGTTTTGGAACTTTGAAGCTATTACTTTTTCATTTCTTGCTTTTATTCTATTCTCTATTTTCTCCTCTGCCACTCTAATTAAATTTATTAGTCTCTTTCAATCTGTTTTCTGTATTTCTTACACTATTTTTTTTTCAATTTCGATTTCCATGCTTCCTTCTACAGTCTCCACGTATATTATTTTTCAAATATTTCTGCCTTATCTACAGTTATATCTGCCCATTTAATTTGTAATTTTATTTATTTAATGTTTACATTCTGGATATTCCATTTGTTCTGTTTTCAATTCATAACGCAGCTCTTTCCAAATGTTACCGATTCATGACTGAATTTTTAAGTTCAAATTTCATCCCCATACGTCTTAGATATCAATCTTTTCTGTCCTCCGTACAGGCCTGTGACTGTTTTTCTGCTGTTTGTGTTGGTCCAGTGCATAGTGTGCTGTCTTTATCTGTGTCCCTGATTTTCTTTGTGTGGTGGATATTGTTATTAAGAAAATACTTGAAGAAACAATTATTTGTGTAGAATGATGATATCTGATTCTCAAAGGGTATTCTTTTGCTCTGTTGGGTACCTGAAACAGAAACTCAAACATTGCTCTCCTCGTATTTCAGGGCTTCAGATAAGTCTGGGCCACCCAGGTCGCTAGAAGCGTGGATTCCAGCCACTGAGGACTGTGATATACGTTTTTGATCTACTCTTGCTTTTTCTCTTGAACTATCCTTGACTCCACATTTGTCCCTGTAGCTTAAGAGATAATTAACATGCTGGAGACAGCCAGGTCCCTTTCCTGTCTCTTTGCTTGACAGATGCCCCAAGGGCAGAAGCAAACCCAACTGCTCGGCTTACATCTTCAGATTTCACTCTTCTCTTTGGATCTTGGCCCTTTGGTAACATTAGAATTTTATTGCTTTTAAGAAGATCTTTAATGTATTAAATCCATTTGGAGACTTGGTTCAAATGATCCAGTCTGCCACTTCTGAAAGCAGAATCTCTCCCTCAGTGCCAATCAGTAATTAATTTTAAAACTTCACTTAAGCTCTCAGGAGTTTATATTTTTGTGGTTTATCATGCTATGATACCATAGTTTTTCATTTGGCTTTTACGAAGTCTTCATGATTATAAAAAGCAAATTATGTTTCCATGTTACATATGTAAGGCAATTTGATGCTTCTTTTAGAATTGGTTTTAATAAAGACATCTGTTGATCATTTTTCCAGAAAATGTAGCCTTAATGTTATTTTTTGTATGAGCCTGTCTCCAAATACTCTATATAATTGTTTTCATTCTCTGATCCATTAGTACTTTGTTCTTCTTATCATACTTACCATATTAAATTACCCGTTTTGTGTTTGGAAAGCAACTCTTCAGTAATAAAGACTGAAAAACATTAATGTGTGTATTTGCAGGATCTACCCCAGCATCTGGAATTTAGAAAGTGCGCAATTATTGCTAAATAAGTTAAATTATGTTTACTTTTAAGTCAGAAAAACTTTTAAGTCAGTGACATGGTATTCAATATATCCTTTGAATAAAAACTTCACAAACCAGTTGTTAAAGGCCTCTGTTTCTTTCTAGTCTTTTGGGTGTGGGGTTGATTGATCAAAAAGAATCTGATTTAATAACAGTATGATTTTAGGGTTTTGAGAAAGATTCAGCTTTCATGGAAAAAGACATGAGACTCCTTTACTTGTGCATGATATAAGTATATCAACTCCCTTTGAGTTGATTCAACATTTGAAATAAATAATACTATTGTAGAGATGTTGTATATAATGAGAACATAGTCTCAGATGTCATCGTTTAGCACCTTCATTTTTTAACCCCATCACCTCTTCCTGAGAAGATGTGTAGACCTTCATGTCAATGTCTACAGTCTATTAGTCCACCTCATGCTGATACTAAGACATTTAATCACTTTTATTGGTTTTGGGTCTCTGATTTTAATAATATTACTCAGCTTTTCAGAGACCTAAAATTAATCATATCTAGACAAAATTTTCCAGATGCAAAGTTCAGTCTCCTGATCCCCAGATAAAGTTTCGGAACCTAGGCGTTAAGTCTTCTGTGTTCTACTCCAGTCTACTTGCTCTGCTCCCATTGGGAGAAAACTGAAAGTGATGAATAAGAAAAAAGAGGAAACAAACAAAAAAGAGGAAAAAGAAATATACTCAAATTCCCTAAAGAAAGCATATCAAACTTTAGTCATTGGACTCTCCTTTCATTGCTTCCCGAGACCACCATACCAACCATCACCTGAAGTTCATGCTTTGACTCATATGGGACTTCCGATTTCCCAGAGACCTTTAGAATGAATATATATTGCTATGTTCTTTCATAATTATCTGACACTGAAGTAGGATGCTGCTGTTACTGTGTGGGAAATATTTCTGTGTGCTTCATAAAGATTTTTATAGTTTATGTTTAATGCAACGGATTAGCAATGCTTTGCTGAAGGTTTTTAAATGACCACAAAATAATTGTGTCATAAATGTCATTTGCAAGTGTCACTTAGCTTGACTCTCCTTATTTTTTTTGCAGTTTTTGGCCAGGGCTGGGTTTGAACCCACCACCTCTGGCATATGGGGCCGGCGACCCAATCATTTGAGCCACAGGCACAGCCCAGCTTGACTGTCCTTGATCACACCATTATTTAAACTTCATTGAGTGATTTCAAATTGTGGCTGAATATTTTATTTTATTTTTCAGTGAATATTTTATGTAGCAATGAGAATGTCTTTCTGTACAGTATTTCTAATAGTAGAAAAGGGAGCTTTATTGAGTTTATCAGGAGTTTGAGTGTAAATTCTAAGAGTCTTTAATCAAAATTTTTATAACATAACTCATATAGCTTATAGCTAAATGAAGACTAAATTGTTAAGGTTGGCTGCTATAAGAACAACTCTGAATACATGAACATATTGATGGTCTCCAAAATGTTTAATTTTTTTAGAAATTACAATAAAAATGTATTTTTAGTATAAGACATAAACTTCATGAACATAGTTTGTGGCATATGCATGAGAAATAGTCTGATATATATCCTCAAATAGACTATATTAGTTATATTAGTTTGCAAGGTGAATATCTTGACTGATTTACATGGATTATCTTTGGTTTGAGTAAGATCCCAATTTAATGAAGATAATACATGTCTACTTTTTCTGAAAACCTATGCTTTGTTACAGATAATATTTCAAAATGTGGGGCTGATCATTCAAATTGTAGAGTTATGAAACCAAAATGGTGAAAACATTAATGTTTATTCCAGTGGGTTGGAGAGATTATGCTGGAATCTGTAAACTACATATATTTTAGGTAACCTAACAAAGTTTTACTTTCTAATTTAAATATTACACATATTATTTTAAGAGGGCATTTTCTTTTTACTATGGTTTAGGCTGGCCTCTCCCAATGCAAACTATTTCTTTCCATGTGGATGAACCTTCAGTGATTTAAAACTTCAGACTGCTTTTCAATGTGTAGAGTCCCTCCCCTCTGGGAGAAGTAGTGACTTACACTGTTGAGTCAGAGGAAGGGACTGGGCAGTTATAACCAGCCTCTGTCTCCTTCCCCCTACAGAAAGGTATTCTTCCATAGGAAATCATATTTCTCTCTGCTCCATCCAATCCTCGATTGTAATGGGTAACACTTCCCATGAAAGTGAGGAGCTGCTGCATGAGGCTAGACGAAGAGGCAAGGACTGTAGAATTCTAGAGTTCAGAACTTGAAAAATTCACTTGCATATATAAATTATATTTTCTATTTTTTATTTTTTGGTAATTTCAGGCCCATTTGCATTTCCTTGCCTATAACTTTTATTTCTCAACTGGTTCTGAATTTTCCATGGGGAAAAGAGGTACTGTCTACTGGGAAGTTTTGAGATACACAAAAATCAAGAAATGTAAAATCTGCACAGATGGAAATGAATGAAGCCCTCCCTGCAGCGCTGATAGGCTGAGCAGGTTGCACCTTGCTCAGGTGAATCAGAAGGAATGTTGTAGATGGTATTTCTGGAAATGAAATAATGGGCCATAACACAGTGTGTCTCCACATTTACATAGTGACCCATGTATTAGACTTCTTTTAGTTTTCCCAGAGAACAATGGCAAATTCAGCTACGTCATTGAGATTTTGACTTTTTATTTTCTTTCTCTTGCATCTTGATTTGTATGTGTACCTCTTTCCTTAAATTAATTGAATAAAAATTGTGAGTGCAAAATCAAGAAAAGATACTGTTAGGGTTGTTGATGAAACAGACTCAAGATTTTAGTTTTTCACCTTTAGAAGGGTAGTGAATGGAAATAAGAGGAAATTGAATGTCGTCATCTATTAGAGAGGGAAGAAAAGTAAATATGAGAAGTACTTAGTGTCCATTTCAGTTTTGCTACTGTGGATAAAACCGTACGTAAGGGAGATTTTCAGGGTGCGGCTCCGGCCTTTTCCTGTTTGTGAAAACTAAGGAAAAAACACCTTCATGAGACTTTGTGATAACTTGCACCAATGTGAATGAGTACTGCTCAGACAGATGTGAGGAAAATCATGTCAACTGCTTCCAGGCCATTTCTGTTGTTTTTTCATTTTGTCAGTTCATTCAGTAAGCTGCTTTTTTGGATTATGCTGAAGGCTTTCTTTTGTTATCTGAAGGAAAATTGGTCTGGTAAGGTCTGAGCCGTTGTTAGCAGTCAGATTTTATGATAACTGGGTGTATAGTTTATGTAAGTTACCATTTCTAGGTAATTTAATCCTCGGGGATTTCTCATTGTTACAGTTTTCTAGGTTTGTAATCCTACTTAGTTTTAAAAGAAAATTATGAAAATTTCATACTTACCTGGATTTATATAATCACGAGTGGTAGTTCTAGTTTGATATGTTAACATAATCCTTTCCTGCATATAGAGGAGTGGTATGAAAGGGTCTGCAGTGCAGTTAAAAACTAAAGGTTATTAGCAGTTGCTACAGCAAGGAGATTGTGCATGAACGCATTTTTTAGCAATATAAATCAAATCTCAAAAGTAAACAAGTGAGGAATCCAAAGGCATAAATCAGAACTTGAGCACACAGAGAGACCTGCAGGGGATAGAGAACAAAGCTGTCCAATTTGCCACAGACAAAACCTTCCAGTTTGATAACTATTTTGTAAATAGATTTTGTACTTAAATTAAATGCCAAACAATATTATCGTCATGTATTTCTCTTGCCAGAAAAATCTGTTTGAGAAAACAAACACATGTGTATTAGACTAAAAAGTTTAAAGTACTTCACTCTTTCTTTTAATAACAATATCATCTCCCAGACTTACTCTGTCTCTGAAATCGTACGAATGCAATCTGGCTTCTTCTTTACCAACGACTCTTCTAAATTGATTCTGTCACCTTCAGTTCTTTCAACATTCTGTCTCTCCTAAAAGAGAGGTTCTTTCTTTGGCTTCTCTGGTTTTCCTTTGATTTCTAAGACTTTTATAATTTCATTAACCTTCGTGATCCCATCCTTCCTGCACTGGCTTCATAAGTTAGGTGGGCTTCTATAGACCTCTGTTCTCCGAGGACTTTTTCTTCATAGCCTTTTTCTCTGCCACAATAGCCTCAAACTCAAAACAGGAAAAATACTTTGAAATCTTCTTCTTTCAACTTGATTCTCTCTTAAATTTTCCTTTTCAAGAAGTATCCTCTTGAAAGGTAATGGAGACTGAAAGTTAGAACAACATATATACATATATATATATATATATATATATATATATATGTAACACATTTGTTGATAAATATATATATAATCTGTGTAGTATCCATTATTTCTATATATAATCTGTGTGGTATCCAATATATGTAATATATTTGTTGATAAATATATATATATTATATATATATATAATCTGTGTAGAATCCATTATTTCTAGAATCCTATACTTGCTGCTTCTATGCCTATCTTGGATGAGCCAAGTACCAGTCTTTCATTTTTTTTCTAGACTAATTTCTGACTACCCCTTTCATGGACTGCCTGTATTCAAGTCTCCTGCATTTTATTTACTAAGACATTCAATCACTTTCTTTATAATTGAATCACTGTATTTATGTACCTAAATCTTTTGGTGACTGATTTTCTAGCACAGATTCTGAAACGCATTATGTACTTTTCCTTTACTCTCTCCCTTCCTCCCACCCTTCTGCATTAGTTTACTTGGGCTGTCTTAAGTAACACCACCGAAAGCTGCATGGTCTGTAATCACAGAAACATGTTGTATCACAGTTCTGGAGTCCACAAGTATGAAACCAAGGCTCTGCGGGTCCCTGCTCCCTCTGAAGGTGCTAGGGACTAACCTGTTTCTCTGAGCCTCTTCCCGAGCTTCTGATAGTCTCGCATATTCTTTGAGGGTAGGCGCATCATGCCAACCTTCTGTCCTCACGTGGGATTCCCTTGTTGCCTTTTTCTTCTTTTCATAAGGATGCCTGTCATATTGGGGTAAAAGCACACTCTCCTTCAATATGATTTGTATTTTTTAATGGGATTGTTTGTTTTTCTGTTATTGGGTTGTAGTTCCATAGAAATATTGGATACTCACCCATATGAGATATGTGGTTTGCAAATATGTTTCCCAGCCTTAAAATTGCCTTTTCATTTTGTTGATTCTTAGCTTGATGTAGTCCTATTTATTTATTTATTTTTGTAGAGACAGAGTCTCACTTTGTGGCCCTCCATAGAGTGCTGTGGCATCACAGCTCACAGCAATCTCCAACTCCTGGGCTTAGG
>CAUYRH010076001.1:0-23642 GCA_963574655.1 Perodicticus potto | reverse complement strand
GCGAGTCTCTTGCCTCAGCCTCCCAAGTAGTAGGGACTACAGGCGCCCGCCACAACGCCCGGCCATTTTTTGGTTATAGCCATCATTGTTGTTTGGCGGGCCCCGGGCTGGATTCGAACCCGCTAGCTCAGTTGTACGTGGTTGGCGCCTTAGCCCATTGAGCCACAGGCGCCGAGCCAAGACTTCATTTTTAAGAGGTAAACAGTGCACACTATAAGCAGTGATGAATTTATATAGCAATTGGAAGCCTACATAAAAAACCAATTTAATTTTATATATCAAAGGCAATTAAGGATTGTTTCTAAAGATCATGTGACCAGAAAGATCTTTGAATGTTATATCACATTCATTTTTTTTCAAATGCTGATAAATCTTGTACCTACTTGCTGCAGCATTTATTTACTTTTAGTGCTGTGATTCTGAGCACATGGAGAAATGATAAAATACTATATTGAGCAGGGCATGAATTGTCACATGTGCACATCCACGGTGTCTTTGGGTAAAGGAGAAGAGGATGATGTATTGTCCCGCAAACCTTTGATTTTATGTCTTTTCTAAAAGACATAAAATTGTGTCTGAGAAGAAGGAAATGGAAATTAACACATTCTACATACTTACTGTTTGGCACTGCTGGGCTTTTCCAAGCATTACCTCTAATTGTTCAACTAGAACAATTGAAAAGAGTATCATTCCCAAGTCTATAGGACAACTGTAATTTTAAGGACATTTCCTAAGTACTATACCTGGTAGTTTATTTCACATTCCCAAAGCAGGCATGATTTACCCAGGTCTATATCAATTTTGTCTGACTGTGGAAATTTGACATTGACTATTTGCTTTGTTACGTTCTTTTGTCTTTTGACTATTACTTTCCTTTTTTTTTTTTAAGAGACAGAGTCTCACTTTATCGCCCTCAGTAGAGTGCCGTGGCATCACACAGCTCACAGCAACCTCCAGTTCCTGGGCTTATGTGATTCTCTTGCCTCAGCCTCCCAAGTAGCTGGGACTACAGGCGCCCACCACAACGCCCAGCTATTTTTTTGTTACAGTTCAGCAGGGCCAGGTTTGAACCCGCCACCCTCAGTATATGGGGCCCTACTCAATGAGCCACAGGCACCGCCCTTTTCTTTTTTTGAGACATAATCTCAAGCTGTTGCCCTGGGTAGAGTGCTGTGGCGTCACAGCTCACAGCAACCTCAAACTCTTGGGCTCAAGCAATTCTCTTGCCTCAGTCTCCCAAGTAGCTGGGACCACAGGCACCCGCCACAACACCCAGCTATTTTTTGGTTGTAGTTGTCATTGTTGTTTGGCAGGCCTGGTCCGGATTCGAATCTGCAGTTCTGGTGCGTGTGGCTGGCACCCTAGCTGCTGAGCTACAGGTGCTGGCCAGGTACTTTCCTTTTTTTTAACAATTTTTGGCTGGGGCTGGGTTTGAACCTGCTACCTCTGGTATATTGGGCCAGCACCCTGCTTGTTTGAGCCACAGGTGTAGCCCTCATTTACTTTCCTTTTGATTCAGGGTGAGCAGACTCTTTGTGTAAAGAGCAAGACAGTAATACTTCAGACTTTGAGACCATATGGTCTCTGTCACAACTCTGCTAGTATAGCACAAAAGCTGTCATAGACATTATGTCAGGAAGGAATAAGGGTGTGTTCCAATAAAACTTTATTAAAAAAATAGCTGGTGGGTTCAATTTGGCCCTCAGGCTATAATTTGCTATAAGGTCCTTAAAGAGAGAGGCAAATATGCCTCCTAGATGCCAGACACTGTAGTAGGTGCTGGTGATGACGAAGAAAGATTAATCTTCACCTTTGACATCTGTACTACCTTCCCAGAGGGCTAGTTAATTTTGTGTGCATGGTAATATCTTGGGCAATAGTTTTTGGATGGCCTTGAATGACTCAGACTCCTAGAAAGTTCTGTCTTGTGTGACTTCTAAGTTTATCTCTTCCTGTTTTCTCTTATCATTGCCCTCAGTCTTCTGTCCTCACCCAGTGACTTTTTGGATCTGTTACTGTGCGGTAGGTATGAGCTGTAGCGAGATGGCAGAGAACTTTGGGACAAGATAACTCTCCGGGAGTTCTTGAGCACTTTATTGAAAGCCTGGGCTGGGTGCTGTGGCTCACACCTATAATCCCACTTTTGGGAGGCTGAGGCAGGAGGATTACTTAAGGCCAGTAGCCTGAGATCAGCTTGGGCAATATAGTGAAACTCTATCTCTCCCCCCCAAAAAAGGGATTTTTTTTTTAATTTAAAAAAAAAAAAAAAAAAAAAGAAAGTTTACTTGCTCTTTCCCCAGATTTTTGAGTGTTAACTGTGTGGTAGACCCTGAATGTTTATAGACAAATCCGTTCTTTTTTGTTTGTTTGTTTGAGACAGAGTCTCAAGCTGTTGCCCTGGGTAGAGTGCTGTGGCGTCACAGCTCACAGCAACCTCCAACCCCCCAGCTCAAGTGATTCTCTTGCCTCAGCCTCCCAAGTAGCTGGGACTACAGGTGCCCGCCACAATGCCCTGCTAGATAAATCTGTTCTTATAGAGTTTGTAGTCTAGCAGGAGAGACAGAGGATAAGTAAATAAAAGCAAATGTATGTTCACAAATCATAGTAATGTTAGGAAAGAAACGAATGTAGGTGTTTAAGGAGGTGGGGCCAGTGGTAGCAGGAAGAGGAGGGCAGATACTTGCCCAATGCCATCCATGGAGGAGGACATTGAAGTTGAGACCCAAAGAAGGAGAAAATAGCCATCCAGGAGGGAACTGAGAGAACATTATAAGCCATAGGAAGAGCACACGTAAAGGCCCTGAGGCAGGAAAGGCTTTGTTTGCGTAGGGTCTGGAAACAGGGTCATAGAGCTCAGGAGTAAGGAGCAAGGAGGAGGTTGTGGGAGTGCGCAGAGCTCTTAGAGCCAGAGAAAGCATTCAAGGTTTAATGATGACAGTGGGAATTCACAGTGCATCAGTACTAATCTGTCCTGGATTAGTCTACCTGGGCTGCCACAGCAAAGTACCACAGACTGGTTCACTACAACAACACACGTTTATTTTCTAACATTTCTGGAGACTTGAGGTCCAAGATTGAGGTGCTGATAGGGGCGGTTCGTGGGGAGGCCTCTCTCTTTGGCTTGTGGATGGCCTCCCTGTCGACGTGTTCTTGCCAGCTTTCTGTGCACGCGCAGAGGGAAAGAGATCTCTGGTTTCTCTCCCTTTTCTTATAGAGACATTAGTCCCATCAGATTAGGTCCCCACTCTGATGATCTCATTTAATCTTAATGGCCTCTTTAAAGGATATATGTCCAAATACTGTCACAGTGAGGGATTAGGGGTATATGAATTTGGAGGGCCATAATTCAGTCCGTCGTAACACATAAGCAGGAGAATGGCTCTACTCTGATGGTCGTGTAGAAGTTAATTGTCCAGTTAGGGGCCTCTCGCAGCATTTGAGGAAATCACGGTGTCTTTGAGAATTGACTCATTTGTATTCTTCAGTAATCTGAAGGGCTAAGAGGTTCTACACCTGGGCCTGGAGTAGCACTCTGCACCTTACAGGTGCTCACTGGCTGCTGAGTAAATGCACAGCAGTCCGCAATGAGCTGGAGTAATTAGAAACATTAGACATTAGAAAATCTCCAAGTCCATACCTGAGACCAGTGTTTCTCAACCTATTTTCTGTTTTTGGCCGGGGCTGGCATATGGGGCCGGTGCCCTACTCCTTTGAGCTACAGGCACTGCCCTCTCAACCTTTTTTAATCTCACAACACACTTGAACCTATAGTTAAACTTCTAGGTTACACTTAAATTATGTTGATCAAAAAAAAAGAAAAAAACAACTATACTTTGCTTTGAACTTCTTTTGGAATAATTTAATTAATGATCTTTAAAAATTTTCATGGTATACTTAAGATCCTCTCATGGCACACCAGTTGAAAATCACTGCCTTTGCTCGGTGCCCATAGCACGGTGGTTACAGTGCCAGCCACACACACTGAGGGTGGTGGGTTCGAACCTGGTCTGGGCCTGCTAAACAACAATGACAACTGCAACAAAAAATAGCTGAGTGTTGTGGTGGGCGCCTGTAGTCCCAGCTACTTGGGAGACTGAGGCAAGAGAATCGTTTATGCCCAAGAGTTTGAGGTTGCTGTGAGCTAAGATGCCATGGCATTCTACAAGGGCAACATAGCGAGACTCTGTCTCCAAAAAAAAAGAAAGAAAGAAAATCACTGCCTTAGACAGTGCCTGGTTTTAGGAAATCTTCCATGTGTCACCTAGGGTTTCAAAGAAGTGATGTTTTCCTAATTTTTCTTTGATACTCTATAATGACATAGCCAAATTATTCCCATGTGTGTCTATATTTCACACACTTACACAGTCCAGAGAACCTGAGTGGAGGACACGTCTTCACACACTCAGCTTACAGCACCCTACTTCTTTCTAACTCAGCCTGTGCAGGCCTGCCTGGGTGCTGGGTTGGTTGGTTATGCAATGCTTTGCTTACTTTGGATCACATACATGTAAGTTGTCCAATCCCTTCCTTGGTGTTTGTCTGCCGCCTCCCTCAACCTCAAAGGACTGAATACAGTCTTAATACATTGAATAAGTATCTAGGTCCTTGGCACTTTGGAAGCAACAGTGAAAATAATTGCCTACAAAATGTTTCTATCAAATGCACTTGAAGCCAGTGAATTAGTATTGTTAAAATGACCATACTACCCAAAGCAATTAGCCTGTGCAGCATAGTAACAGCCCCATTGAAAAGATTCAATGCAATTACTATCAAAATACCAACACATTTTTATGCAAAAATAGAAAAAAATCTTAAATTCCTGGGACAAAAACCCCCAATAGCTAAGGCAATCTTGAGAAAAAAAGAACAAAACTGACCCAGGTGCAGTGGCTTATGCCTCTAATCCTACCACACTGGGAGGATGAGGTGGGAAGATCGTTTGAGGTCATGATTTCAAGACCAGCTTGAGCAAGAGCAAGACACCCCCTCGACACACACACACACACACACACACACATACACATAAAAAGTAGAAAAATTTGGGCAGCGCCTGTGGCTCAAAGGAGTAGGGCACCGGCTCCATATGCTGGAGGTGGTGAGTTCAAACCCAGCCCCAGCCAAAAACTGCAAAAAAAAAAAAAAGTAGAAAAATTAGCTGGATGTGGTAGCATGCACTTGTCCCAGCTACTTGGGAGGCTGAGGAAAGAGGATGGCTTGAGTTCAAGAGTTGGAGTTTATAGTGAGTTATAATGATGAGACCTCACTCTAGCTTGGGTGACAGAGTAAGACCTTGTCTCAATCAATCAATCAATAGAATAAATAAAAAATCCCCGAAGCTGGAGACATGATATTATCTGACTTCAAAATACAGTAGACTCTCCATGTTGACCACCTCCCTACACTGTCCACCTCTTTAAGTTGACCTAATTTTCATAGACCAAATATGTACCATGTATACGAATCAGTACAGCAGTCCTAGTTCTTTACGTTGACCACCTCTGTATGTTGATTAGCTTGTTACAGACCCGTGGGTATTCAACCTACAGAGGTTCTACTGAATATTACAGGGTCTCCTAACCAAAACAGCATGGTTGTGGTATTGGCACAAAAACAAATGTGTAAACTAGTGGAACAGAATAGAGAACCCAGAAATAAATCTTCATATCTCCAGCCAACTGATTTTTGACAGAAACACTAAGAACATACACAGGGAAAATGATGTTTTCAGTAAATCGTGCTAGAAAAAGTGGATATGCATGAGCAGAAGAATGAAACAACCTCTCACCATGTACAAAAATCAACCCTAAATGGATTAAAGACTTCAATGTAACCCCTGAAACTATAAAACCACTAAAAGAAACATAGGGGAAACACCTCAGGACATTGGTCCAGGCAAATGCTTTGTGCCTAAGACCTCCAAAGCAAAAACACCCAAAGGAGAAACAGACAAATTGGACCATAGTAAACTTAAAACATTCTGGACAGCAAAGGAAACAAGAGTGAAGAGACAATCCAGAGATCAGAATATTTGCAAATTATTCATCCATCCAGGGACTAATAACCAGAATCCACAAGGAACTCAACAGTAAAAAACAAAAAAATAACAACAAAAAAATCCCATTAAAAAGTGGGCAAAGGGCATGAACAGACATTTCTCAAAGGAAGACATACAAAAAGCCAGTAGATACAAGAAAAGATAATGGCTAATGTTTATTGTGTACTTGGTGTAGGTTACATAATGAGTTGAGAATTTTTCATCTCGTTGAAATTTTGGAACGCGAACAAATGTGTAAATAATTGGAACTGTTCTGTAGATACGAATTTATAACTCATCTTTTAACTTCATGTGTTTGGACTTTGGCAGGGTCATCACATACTCTTATGATCTAAATTGTTACACACTATTTTATACGTTCTGTTGCTCTAGCTTTAACTGTGGCAGGTTTCCGTGAGCCAGTGTCCACAAAGTTCACTGCAGGGCTTGCGTGCAGGTTACTAAATAAATGTGAGCTTCCGTTTGTAACAGTACTGAGTACAGGGCAGCATAATGCTTTATGCAAATAATGTCAGGCTACATGTCTGTCTTCAAGTAACCTGAGGTATTTGTGTAAATATTTTCCTAACAAATATAACGAAGATTGTTATCGCTTACATAGTCACCATATAAGGTAAACACACACAAATTCTAGATATAGAAAGTGGGTAGGAGTGGTTAGGAAGAGAGAGGTTAGGGAGTATCTCCAGGAAGTCATTAGTAAAATTTGAAGATCTAAGGTTCTATTTAAAATGAGTCATAGACCAGCACATTGGCTCACACCTGTAATCCTAGCACTCTGGGAGACCGAGGTCAAGGCCAGTGGATGGCTTGAGCTCAGGAGTTGGAGACCAACCTGAGCAACAGTGAGACCCCATTTCTACTAAAAAATAGAAGAACTAACTAGGCATCATGGCAGGCACCTATAGTCCTAGCTACATGGGAAATTGAGGGTAGAGAATTGTTTGAACCTATGAGTTTGAGGTTGCTGTGTGCTATGATGCCATGGCACTCTACTCAGGGTGACAAAGTGAGAGACATTGTCTCAAAATAAAATAAATAACAAATAATTAAAAAAATAAAAAACACAATACAATAAAATAAAATATCAGAAAATGATCATCAGTAGAAACCTTAGGACAATGGTTTTCCAATTTTGCTAGCAGTACACAGTAAGAAATTCAATTGCTGGGTGGCACCTGTAGCTCAAGGAGTAGGGCGCTGACCCCATATACCAGAGGTGGTGGTTTCAAACCCGGCTCTGGGCAAAAACTGCAAAAAACAAGAAAAGAAAAGAAAAAATTCAATTGCATTAACACTCACAATACAAATAAATGTGTGAACATGTGCAATTTTGTAAAACTGGTTTACCAAAGAGCCTTACTCTTACTGTGTCTGCTGTAATCTGATACTTTGTAGTTTTTTTGTTTATTTTAACATGGGTTGTAACCTGCTAAATTTATTTCACTGGATGGAGACCCCTACCAACTTCAATACTGCCATAGCAGTCTTCCACCAATGCAAATTTGGTAGCCTATGAACACCAACTGGGCAGGGGGGCAGTCAGTCACTGGCCCCAGAATAAATCGTAGTATAATTATACTAAAAACCTCCATACAGAATTTTACATATCATTGCAAGTAACTAGCACTTATTCTCTGCATGTCCTTTTCTTTATATTTTCTTCCTTTAATGTGTGGCTGGGACGGATGTGTTTGCTACATTCACCTCACACCTTCACATATTTTTCAGTCTACCTGGGGACAAAGGTAGCAGAGACCTTTTCTTGGTAAGCTTTTCATTGGTTGTCTCTTCCTTTTGAGCTGGTATGGACGGTTCATCTTATCACCTTGCCTTGTCCTTGATTGCACTCGGGTCCACAAAGATTCATTGTCATTGTGTGTTTTTGTGGAGACCGCGTGCATTTTGGGTGCACCTTCTAATGTCTTCATTACAGAGCCTTCATGCCAAGTCTTTCGAAAAGTGTTTTCTTCCTGCTTGTTTCTTTGAATGAAGTTGCGGCCAGTGGGTATTTATTTCCTCAGAAATCACATACAAATCACATGCTGCAATGTCAATGACACTGAAGAAAATTGCCACGTTCCTCAGTGACAAGAATATGTACGCACTTACCAGATGGGTCAACCCCCGCTTTAGCAGCATTGTAAAAGCGGATGACATCTGGCTTGTAATCTGTCCCCTTCATGACTTCATGCTGTGTGGAAAGCACTGCAGCCACCTTTCCTGTCTTTGGAACATAACTTACTAATATCACATAGAGAGAGAAGGCAAATCTTACTGTACCAGATGGAGAGGTTTTCATTGATGCTGGCCTGAGAAATGCCTTCTCCCTGCAAATAGTACCAACTTGCGGTCATGTTCTTTTGAACAAGAGTCTGGGCAATGGGGGCAAACTCTCTGTCCATAGTAATATTTCTAGAGTCTCACTATGTCATCCTCAGTAGAGTGCCAGGGCGTCACAACTCACAGCAACCTCAAACTCCTGGGCTTAAGCGATTCTCCTACCTCAGCCTCCCAAAATAGCTGGGACTACAGGTGTCTGCCATGACACCCGAACATGTTTTGTTGCAATTGTCTTTGTTGTTTAGCTGACCTGGGCTTGGTTCGAACCCGACAGACCCGGTGTATATGGCTGATGCCGGAACCACTGTGCTATGAGCGTTGAGCCCATAGTAATATTTCTTTCTTTCTTTCTTTTTTTTTTTTGAGACAGAGCCTCAACCTGTCACCCTGGGTAGAGTGCTGTGGCATCACAGCTCACAGCAACCTCCAACTCCTGGGCTCAAGTAATTCTCTTTCCTCTACCTCCCAAGGAGCTGGGACTATAGGCACCTGTCACAATGCCTGGCTAATTTTGGTTGCAGCCATCATTGTTGTTTGCCGGGCCCAGACTGGATTTGAACCCCCCAGCTCTGGTATATGTGGCTGGCGCCTTAGCTACTTGAGCCACAGGTGCCAAGCCCATAGTCATATTTCTTACAGACTGATCCAAATGCCAGTTCTAAACTAGTTTTTTACAGTCTCAGAGCCACTATTTTTGTTTCTCTGATTTCCCTGCATCTGGCTCTGCCATAGATGGTAGTTTGTTGAAGAGTTACACAAAATATTCAAAGCAGTTCCACACTTCCCAGGGTGAGTTGGTATGTGAAGTCTGAATGGGCAATGCCTGTGGCAAGACCACCAGCGAGGGACTCGTGAGGATCATGGTAAAGTGAGAGCTGATTTATAGCCGTATCCCGGAGCTCTCAAACGAGCAGACTTCCCACATGTTGTTGCTGCATCGTCAAAACACAGACGTTTCAGTAGGAGTCACATTCTGTGTTCTAAAAACTCACCATGGTAAACTGGAAAATTCTTGCTGAAAAGATCCCGGATGTTGTCTTTATTTTGCCGGTACACACCACCATTTAGAAGAATGCCAATTAGTCTTAATATTTCTTCTTTTAAAACCAGAATTTTAGATGAATGTGTCCTTATATTACTCTTTGACTAGATGTAGTTTCTGGTTTGTACACTTGGTAATTACATCTACAGTTTCATTATCACTAAATAATTAGGAAGCATCCATGGCATTTGGGGTTCTAGTCCCAATTGTGCTCCTGGTTGAGTCTTCATAGTATTAGCCAATTGTCATCTCCTCTGATCCTTTATTGGCTGTGAGCTCCGTATCATTCCTGATGGTGCCATCACCATTCAACCCACGATGGGGAAGAGCCATAATTCACTCTGGTTTTCCTTTCTTTTCAACCAGGTCGTTCCAATTTGCCAGCAGAATGAGCACAGAAAGAGACTCAGAGACAACGTTTGAGGAGGACTCTCAGCCTAATGATGAAGTGGTTCCCTACAGCGATGACGAGACAGAAGATGAGCTCGACGACCAGGAGTCCACTGTGGAACCAGAACAGAATCGAGTCAACAGGGAAGCAGAGGAGAACCGGGATACCTTCAGAAGAGGTAACCCCAGTGAGAGTCAGCTGGTGGGGTGCGAGGCGTGTAAATCCACACGTGGTGCATGGGCACATGTGCCAAAAGTGATCAGTGCATTTCAGTCTAGGTGGGTGTCGTCTTGCTCTGATCTCCTCTTAGGATGCAACTGAGAGAAGGGAGGGTGGGCTTGGCTGAGTATCCATCGTCCTCAGCATGACCGGGCTGGGAAACCAAGTCTGGGAAGTTCTACAGAGAAAGTAGGTTTTGGGGTGTGTGTGTGTGTGTATGCCTTTTAGTAGTAAGTTTTATTCATTAATAAAACTTAATAAAGAAACTTGAAATTAATACATTGCACAAACACCAACTTGTTAGGTCAATGAATAATCTAAGGCTAATTGGTTATCCATTATTACCTTGACTAAAGCATCTAGGGAGGCCTTTAAGCTTAGTTCATAGGGTGTATATTTTTTAAATGGAATTGTATGTGCAAGAATTTATGTGTTACTATACCCAGGAATTTTAAAAGTGTATACCTATCAATCAGTCTTTGGATATAAATTATTTGTATTGGTAAATTGTTGGCACGTGATATAAATAACCAGTGGTACATATGTATTTACTGATCTGGAGCCATTAGAAAGGAAAATATACCTGTGTATGTGTGTATATGTGGTCACATGCCCACAGATGGGTTAATGAGAGTAATACAATGGTATGATCCTTAAGTCATGCTCAAAAAAATGTACTTCAACAAATCAACCAATACTTGGCACTTTTCTTTGTCTCTTCTTTCTTGGTGCATGGAGAGAGCATCTTCTCAAAAGTATTTCAGATGTGTGGGCCCTTTTGGAGAGTAATGTATAGTCCTAAAAGGACCGTACATTTAGGGGGTCCAGGATACAGTTTTGCGCCTTTTAGTATTTTCAGCTCATCTCTTCTTATGCCCTCTGCTACTTTAGAAGGAACATGGAGGCATTCTACCTCGCATTCAGTTATTTGTGAATACAGCAGGAGTTTTCTGGGTCTTAGCTTGCCAACTGAGGCCTATGATGAGCAGCCTCTGCCATTTGCCAAGAATCAGGCCGGCTTCAGAGGCAGAGTCTGGACGAGGGCAAACTTTCTGTTGACGGTCAGAGAGTAGATAGACCTTCCAGGCTTTGTGGACCACACAGTCTCTGTTGAAGCTACTCTACTCTGCCAGTGTAGTGTGAAAGTGGTCACAGACACACGTCACTTAGGGCAACAGCATAGCTGACCTTCACTGTTATGCTTTACTCTTTGTGGCTTTTTTCTATTTCATTTCTTGCCGGTTCTTCCATCCTGGCTAACAAATGTGGACTTCTCTTACAGCTGTTCTCCATGCAGAAGCTCAGCCTTTTCTCTTTGGACCCCAGATTTGCTGCAGGTATCAGTTTGAAAAGATTTCCTCCATGGTCCCTCAGATTCCAACCAGATGACTTTAGTTTCCTGATTACAGAAATTGTTGTTGTAGTGTTCTGATTCCAGCCTTCCAGGCACAGCTCCCCTGCAGCCTCCATCAGGATCACCTCAGTTTCACATGGTTTCCCTGAGGTCCCTGTCACTGCCATTTTGCCCTTGCAGGTTTTCTAGAAGCTTCTGTTATGTCTCATGCCAATCCCTGCCTTCTATGTTCTCCTTTTGGGATTCTGCCACCTGGTGAGACTGTTTTTGTTTGCTTATTTATTTATTTTTAAGACAGAATCTCACTCTGTTGCCCAGGCTAGAGTGCTATGACATTATAGCTCACAGCAATGTCAAACTCCTGGGCTCAAGCAGTCCTCTTGCCTCAGTCTCTCGAGTATCTGGGACTATAGGTGCCTATCCTTGTCCAGCTAATTTTTCTATTTTTAGTACAGATGGGGTCTCGGTCTTGCTCAGGCTGATCTCAAACTCCTGAGCTCAAGCAGTTCACCTGCCTAGGCCTCCCAGAATGCTAAGATTATTGGCGTGAGCCACTGTGCCTGGGCAAGACCTTTTTTTTCTAACAGCATTCCTGTAGAGAAAGTGACAAGCTATGAAATCCCATTTCTGCAATGATTCTGCCCATTCTGGTCAGATTGCTGTTCTTCAGTTTCCTGGGTAGGGGGATTCTCAATGTGGGGAGTACATGTGTCCACGGGGGCCCCATCTCATTCAGACTCCGGGAGGCCTTGAATATATTGTATATATGGTTTGTCCCCAACTTTCCATATCAAACATTTAGGCACATTAGACCTTCGTGTGGATTTCTCATTGTAATTTTAAGCTGTTGAGTATTGGGCTTAAGTGCTTCCTATTCTGAAGCAGAAGATACTACAGTCATGATACTTCAGTGAAATTAGAATGGCATCTCCACCTTTGTGAGCAGGAAAGTGGCCTCTCCTAACAGGTCCAGACTGGATCTCAGTGGACTGGGGACAAAGCTGGAGCAGCCCGTTCTAGGTGATTGCCTGAATAGTGAATAAAACATGCTGCTTCCTCATTCCTTCCCCAGCTGTGCTGCTAGGGCTGCTTTCTCAGTCTTAGAATCGCTGCCATATATAGATATCTGATGGGTTGGCCAGAGAATTGGCTCCTTGGGGGTAAGGGGTGAACTCTGCTGTTGGAACTTGGTGCCACTTGATTAGATGCATGGTCCAGTATGCAGCAAAGGAACTGGGCTTGGATGCTTGCGGAAATGCCAGGGAAGCACGTTGTGGGTGGAAACTCTCACCTCTGTTTTTTTCCAACTCTGCCTGCACATTCGGGCTGTCAAGGCCCTTTCATTGCTTTTCTGTTTGTGGGTCATATTTTTGGTCAATTTCAACCCTCATTACATGGGCAGTGAAGGAGCCCAGTCTTGAGTGTGGCTCTTCATAATCTTTTCCAAGGGTGGTTTATCTTCTTAGGGGACTTGGGTACTTGTTATTTCTCAAAACCCCTGTCAACTGACTTTGCCAGTGACTTTTACAAAAATTCTTTTTCTGACACCTCTCTCTGCCCTTCCCAAGAGCACAGAGGACATTTGGTAAATGCTGGACCTCTCTCCTCCCTTTGCACATCTGCCCTACAAACCCCCATCCAACCTGCTTCCCCCCCACCCCCCATCTTTCTCCTCTAGTCCTTTTTCCTCTCTCTGTCCCACCCTCCATGTTCTCATTTGGACAATTTCCCAATTAAGATTAGTGTCACCGCAACTCTTCTTTTTTTTTTTTAAATCATTATCTGTCTATCTCGACATTTCACATTTGACTTCCTTGAAAGAATCAGTTTGTTAAGACACCAGAGCATGACTCAGCGTACGGCACCATCGGGCTGAGTAACACCAAGGCTGGCCCCTGCTCCAGCAAAGCAGTGTCTGAAAGTGTGTGAACTGCAGTCATTTATATAATGATATCATCGGAGCACAGAAACTTGGTTTCTTTTTGTAAAGAAAGAAAATGCCCTCGCCCAACCGAGCTTTCCTGTTAAACAAGTGTTTTGAGGGACTCATTGAAAGTGCATTTCAGCTGAAGGGCCTTTATTGTGTGCCGGGAGGGTGGAGAACAAGTACAAACATGTTGTTAGAATGTGCCGTGGACGGAGAGAGATAAGCCCTCAGAGCTCACTCGGTAACTTTGCCCTTAGTTCGCCTTGAGCAGGGATCGGCAGACACAAGTGGGAAGCTTTAGTTGCATGTCTGCTCCTGAAGAACATGCTAGAACAGTCTTGCTCAGAACGCCTTCTGGGAATACTAGTTTCACCACATGCTCCCAGACACAGATTATGTGGCCCCCAAGACTGGAAACTCAGAATTGGTTACCCCTCTCTGGAACTAAGAGCCTCCCACTAGCATGAAAGGATCCAGGAAGTGTGGGCTTTAAAGAAACCAGTCGAACCTTGTTTAGCCAAAGATTCCCCAAATCCCTTAGCTCTGGAATGCTGTTTTGTTAGGTCACCATCTGCCATCCTGGTGTTCCTAGACCAACAAGGTGAGTAACTCTGGCCAGTCAGGAAGCAGCTCAGAGGGAAGGTCCTTGGGAAGAGGTGCCCTGGGGAGGGTTTTGGATTCGTACAGATCAGCAGAGCCGGGCGTGACATGAGAACGCTGCTTCCTGCCTCCTTGCCACTTTGCTCTGTCTGTTCACTCCTCCATGTGACAGCTCTGGCCGGCTGCAGCTGCAGACACACAGCTGTCCACAGCAAGTGCCTGCCTGGGTCCTGCTTTCTGCTTCGGGCTGCTTTCCTGTACCTATTCTCATAGTCAGCCTGGCAACCCCTTTTCTACCGTCATCCTCCCATCCACTCGGCTCATCCCTCTGTGGGCTGTCCTGACACAGTGCAGATAGATAGCACTTTCTTATGGGTCACCGAGGACCCAGGTGCCAAGTCCAATGAGCTTTTTACCAACCACTGTCTTCCTCCCTCTTGTTCCATCTGATGTGTTTTCCTCTTCCTATTTCTCCTTCCTTCTGGCCACTCTTCTGCCTTCCACCATTAAATGTTCTTATTCCTGCTCACACTCTGCTCTCTCCGTCTCTCTCTCTCCTCTCCTGTGACAAGCTTAGCCCCTTCAGTCTGCTTCACAGAGCACGTCTCCACACGTGACTTCAAGAGCCCATGTGCCTTGCAGCAATTTAGAGGGGACACCCCAGACTCAGACTGTGTGGGTTTGAGTCTTGCCTTTACTGATTTCGAGCTAAGTGATTTGGAGGAAGGGACTCCTCTCTCTGTGCCTTACTGTTCCTGTCTGTAAAATGGGCACAGAATTGGTACCTGCTTCATAGGCTGGTAGTGAGGGTTAAATCAGAACACACATGTGAAGGAATTGGAACAATTTCGGGCACACGGTAAGTGCTCAGTTAACATTGGGTGTTGTTAACTCCCACCTGACGGTTCCTCCCTTACGTTTTTCACATCAAACCAAAGCATCTCTCCTCATCTGTCATCTCCTCTGCCGTCCTCTGTCATCAGGTCTTCTTCCTGGTCCATTTTCTTCCCATTAGGGTGTTCTTTTGGTCCCCACAAACTGAAGTTGGAGAGTCATTCTTTTCAGCTAATCCTTTTTTCCCCAAATCTAAGTACAGTGGGTGGGTGGTTAGATGGAAGGTTGTTTGGATGGATGGATGGATGGATGGATTAATCACAGTTTTCCCACCAATCTTTTTGCCCACATATTGAGGATTATTTTGGCAATTTGGGTCACACCTGCCTCTGCCATCTTACACAGCTTTCTCCAGCCTTCCCTTTCTTTCCAGACCGGTAGACACTCATACCTCCCAATGCGACCGTAGCTGTCAGTTGAACCTTAGACTGGGTCACAGACGGTTTAGCGCACCTGTGTCAGGCCAAAGCAGAAGTCTTTTCAGATACAGAAGGCAGACATCTGGATCCATGGGAAAGTCCACCCTTACGCAAACAACCAGGGCAAAGCTAAATCTTGCAGTTAAACAAAAAGCCTCACTCACAGTGGCTTGGCCTTGGTCTTGTAATGGGTTGATGGTGACGAAGGAGTCTTCCCTGGGTGAGGTTGGGGAAGGCTTCCTTATGAAAACAGCGTCCCTGAGCTGTGATGTGGAAGAGGGGAGCCCCACACAGAGGCTGTCTGGCAGAGGGAATGTAGCCTGCCCATGGCATATGGAAGAACTAAAATTAAGCCCAGGGAGATGAGGATATGAGAGAAAAGCTGGATAGGCATGCACCCTTTTCTCCCTTCCAACACCTACCCCCATGCAGTTTTAAATCTGTGACTGGTTGTAGCTCATTCATCTTCTACCTAATCTGTAAGTGTTTTGAGAGTGTAGGTTCCAATCCATCTCACTTGGAGTTGGTTTCAGGGCACCAGGCTTTATGTCTGGGGAGGTGGTAGAGGCTCGGTGGGGATTTGTGTGCGAATATATTGGAGCGCTTTTACAGAGGTGTGGGCAGGGGACCAGGTTAGGGTTAGAACAGTGGTTCTCAACCTTCCTAATGCCGCGACCCTTTAATACAGTTCCTCTTGTTGTGGTGACCCCCAACCAGAAAGTTATTTTCATAATTTCATATTTTCAATTTTCAAAGGGTCGCGGCATTAGGAAGGTTGAGAACCACTGAGTTAGAAGGTAAATGGCCCTAGTGGGGTCCAGGCTGAGACACAGTCAGTGTTTGGGCATAAAGGGGGGTTCCAGGGAGCAGGGGTGCCTAGAGGACCAGGTGGAGCACAACCGTGCCCAGTGAGCGTGGGCACCACCCTGAAGGTCTCAAGGATCATTTTAGGCTGAAGATACCCTGCGGGGTGTGTAGAAGCCGCTCCACTGCGGATGCTGGGCCCGTGTTTGCACCTCTCAATCCAGGCTTCGTTGTGGAAAAGGTGTTGCTGCTCTGGGAATCAGAGTCGAGCTCCTTCCCTGGGCACTCAGGGCAGTGTGATTTGGCCCTGCCTTCCTCTTCCCACTAGGCTGGCTGCCTGCTGCTTGCAGCCTTGTTCACTGTGCTGCGGCCACCCTGTCCTGCCCTCAGCTCCTGGGACACACAGGCCATTCCCACCCCCATGATGCTGTACCACTGTCCCCTCGGCCTGGAGCAGCCCCTACCCCACGACTCCTCACCCTTGGGCATCACCTCCTTAGGGGAGCCTTGTCTGAGCCCCCACCCAGGCTAGACCAGACCTCCCTATTGTGTGGTTTCAGGCCCTGAACTTCCCATCATACTCTTTATGGGATTTATGGTCGAGGCCTGGAACGACCATGTGACTAATGAAGCTCCCCAGCTAGACTGTAGGCTTCCTGGGAAGTGGGGCTATGTCGGTACCATGCAGAGCACACAGTAGGCATTCAAATATTTTCAAGGGCACATGAATTTATCTTAGCCATTCCACTTTGGCAGTGATGGAGAGAAAGGCATATATAATGATCCAAGTAAAAAATGATGAGGATTTAAACCCAAACCAAGATGGCCAGTGGGGTGAGAAGGGGATAGGTCGTGAGACATATACAGTGTGTGTATATGGTGGGGGCGGGGGGGTTGACATTCACAAGTCTTTATTTATTTATTTATTTATTTGCAGTTTTGGCTGAGGCTGGGTTTGAACCCGCCACCTCTAGCACATGGGGCTGGCGCCCTACTCCTTTGAGCCACAGGCGCCACCTGACATTCACAAGTCTTATTAGACGCGGGGGTTGAGGGAAGAAGAGGCCTCAGGGATGCGTTGTGACTCATGAACCTGAGTGATAGACTATTAAAGATGAAACATTATTAAATTAAATTCAAATTAAATATTAAAGAAGAAACACTCCCACGTTTTTGGCATAAAATAACTATTCCCTGATATTCACAGATGCCGTGTCAGGACTCAGGATATGGTAGGGAGGGGCTTGTCTGCTCTGTGATGTGTGGGACTCAGCTGAGGTGACTTTAACTGCAGGGGCGTCACTCGTCTGGAAGCTTCTCCACCCCCATGTTTGGCACTTGAGCTGGACGGCTTAGAGGTTCAGCTGGGACCCTGGACGACAGCACTTCTGTGAGACCTGGACCTCTCCCAGCATGGTGCTGGGCCACCTGGGGAACTGGCATCTGGAGGGATAGGAGCCAAAGCATTGCCGCCTTCGCTGGTTGTGCCTTGGAAGTCATGTGGCATCACTTCCGCCACACTCTCTTTGTTACAGACAAGTCACGAAAGCCAGCCCTGATTCAAGGGAAGGGAAATGAGAGGCCTCTTCTCAGTGACGGGGGGACAAGGGTACATTGCAGGAGAGCAGGTCCCCTGGGAGATGCTGTTACAGCCGCTGGTAGGGAATGCATTCTGCCTCAGCGGGTGACAGAACCACTGTGGGGCGATGGTCCAGGAAAGGGTCATCATTTTGAAGCTTGTGGACTTAGGATTGGGGATTTTCTCTAACGGCCAAGTAGAGGTGTTGCTGTTAGCTGGTGGTGAGAGAGGGTGAAATGACCAACAATGGTGCAGCCACTGTCCTGGGAAGTGACAGAAGTTTTGCTCTTAATCATGAGGTTATAGACAGCCCTGAGCTGTAATTCCCAGGCTGCAATCCTGGCTTAGAGCAATTGATTGGGTTTTGGTTTTTAATGAACCCATGTAAGCGGCATGTTCTTAGAGGGTGAGTTAGGCGACGGTGTTTTTATGAGTATGACCACCTGTGGACCCACCTGCCCCCTCTCTTCTTTTTCCCTTCCCTTCTCCTTCCCCCTCCCAAACCATTTTCCTTGCTTTCTTTTCTTTCTCCCAGAGGCCAAGAGCAGCATTTGACTTTACAACCCAAGGTGGACATTTCTACCACATGCCCAGTGGACATCTTCAATTCAGCATAACTACAATGCACCATTCTCCCAACTAGGCTTACTCCTCCTGAATCCTGCAGTTCATCTGGGGCTTCTCCATCCGTTCAATCACCTAAACTCGGGTCATGGGGTCATCTTTTTCTCATTTTTATTTCTTTAGTTCTCATCCTTTCTTGTCCCAGGCTCAGGCAACTTACATATTTGCTTTACATATAAACCAATACAGGGAAGGAATCACAAGCATATTTTTTAAAAAAGGTAATACATGCAAATGAATCTGATCATAAAAGGGTCCAGAGTAAGGCTGAAGTTTCTCTCCCTGCCTCTTCTGTCCTCATTCATCTATTTTCCATTTTTCCCACCCATTACCAATTTCTCCTGTATCTTGCCAGAGATATACACACACTCATGTGTGCAATGAATACTTGCTCTTGCTATACAAACTGGTGCCCTTATTACCCATAGGCACATGTACAGGTGTGTGCTCATGCTGTGTATTAATTCTGTGCACCACGTAGCTGAAAAAGCACAGGATGGCTGACACCCATGTGCTCTGGCCACCTACCAGTATCCTGGGCAGGACTTTCCTTCCATGCTGTCAAGCCACTTCTTTCTTTTTTGCTGACTGCGTGTTTAATCAGCTGTTCCTCATGGGCATTTCAGTAGTTTGTCATCTGCCTGATAAACAGGGCCCCAAGTAGCCCTGCAGCGCATACATAGGGGCTAATTCCTAGACGTGGACTTGCTCCATGTGTACACGTGAATGTGAACTTTGAGATACGGCCAATTTCTCAGAGCTACCTTAGAGCACCTGTGTCTTTACTTTCTTTTCAACCCAGAGTGTCATCAAATTCTTTACTCTTTACTTTGCCATTTGGGGATGAAAGTTTGTAGCTCCTCGAAGAACCACATTTCTCTTTTATGACCCTGGGTCTCTTTTCCATGTCCAGCAGCCATTTGAATTACCCCTTTGTGTGACCTGTTTGTGTCCTTTTCCCATTTCTTTCTTCCACCGTCTGGGTTTAAATGTTCTTTTTAGGGTTAAACTTTAAAGCGTTTTACTCTCCCAGTTTGCTGTGGTTCAGAGCAGCCAGTGCAGCTCTGTCGTGGATGGCGGAGTCCAGAGCCACCGCTGAGAAGGAGAGGTACAAGTTTGAACCCACCTCCTCTTCCAGATGGCAGTGATCAAAGGACTTGGCGACTAGGGGAACACTCCGGACGTCACGTAGCAGTGTTTAGATGTATTGATGACACAAACATTTACCAGGCTGGGGGGTGATTGGAACCACATGTGGTGGCTGTTAAATGCATCTGTGGACACAAACATTAATGGCTTTATTGGCACAGTTCTTGTTAGCTTTCTAGCTTTTAGCTAAAGGGCCATATGGTGAAGGTGCATTTTTTTCTGATTAAGTTTATTATTTCTTTTTTTTCTTTGTCAATATTTCCACTTAGAAAATGAGGCAAAGTGCTGACTTTTTCTGTAAATTAGCTCTACAGTCCAAATGTCCAGTAAAGTGTTTTTCTCCATGCTTGGACACGAATAAGCAAACTTGAATGTTTGGTCAAATCGGCCAATTCCTCCAAGTGCTGTTTTACCGTCCTTCCGAAAGGCCCATGCTATAGTGCAATGTTTCTCAACCCATATTAATAGGCATTCTGTGATTTTTTTTTTAAGACAGTCTTACTATGTTACCCTTTGGTAGAGTGCCGTGGCATCACAGCTCACAGCAAGCTCAAACTCTTGGGCTCAAGCGATTGATTCTCTTGCCTCAGCCTCCCAAGTAGCTGGGACTACAGGCCCCTGCCACAACACCCGGCTATTTTTTTTTGTTGTTGCAGTTGTCATTGGTGTTTAGCAGGCCCCGGGGCCAGGTTCGAACCCACCAGCCTCGGTGTATGTGGCTGGAACACTACTGTGCTACAGGCACTGAGCCTATGATTTGTTTTTTAAGTGCCTGTTGTCACGTTAATTTTGAAAAGTCTGGATTAAATACGTTTGCTATAGGACTTCTCAAAGCCTTTAATTTACCAGCAATTCCACTGAATGTCTTCTGCAGATGTATCTGACCACATAGAACACTGTTTCACATTTTTATGGGCTCTGGTTAAAATCCTACTCGAGCAATTAGCTCAAAACTCAAGGAAGAATCAGGAGAAGATATGTTTACCCCTTGATTTCTCTGAATTAGGGTGAACAGGGACCCTTAATTAGAAGTAGGGTTATTAATTACTTGACTGCAATCAGATTTCTGAAATTAAGTAGAGGCGTTTCTGTGGTTCGATTGCAGATGAAGATTACTTATTACTTTCTCCAGGCTCACCATGATCTTAGCAAAAGTGTAAAAATAAGAGACAGTTGGTCATTTCTGATAACCTCTGGCTGTTCCTACTTGAGGTCAGATGCCACCTTCTCTGTCTGACTCATCCAGATCAAGCAGGTGGGGGAGGAGGGTATAATGCTAGGAACAAATAGAGCCAGCACTGGCTGAAGGCTTAATTGTGAAGTGAACTTACAGAGCTGAGTGTGGACCAAAGGAAGGGTGAGAAAGCTCCTTATATCCAGCTCATTAATAGGGTGGCTTATTCTTTCCTTCTATGTCCAAGATTGAGTAGTATCCCATATCACTGGCCTTTTCTTTCTTCTGGAGGAATCTCATCTGTCTTTCTTTTTTAGCCTTCCTCCTTAAAATTTATGACGATAGTTCTCAACGTTGTTCTGGAACATTGGTGTCTGGGATATGCCACCTATCATCGGTGAGCTAAAGTAAACCATAAAAAGCACATGCATGTGTGAATTACCATGAAATAGAATGGATCAAGATTACCCTATAAAATGTCTTTTTTACCTTCTCCACTTAGATCTTCTCTCTGAGCGGAATGGAATGATCTGGTTGCGTTATTACAGTGCTTACGAATAGTGTTATAGTTCCATTTTCATTTTCCCTTTTGATAAAATTGCACTTTAGCTGGAAAGATGCTGGAAACATTTTCATTTGTAATGACACAGCCATTATGATTACCTGATGAATGGCAGCCAGTGAAGTGGAGAAAAATGCCCAATAATGTTTTTGTGGTTTTTAAAAAAATAATCAAGTTAATTACTTGCATTGTTTTCTTAGTAGTCTATACTTACCTCTCTTCCAATATTATCTATATTTCTGAGGAAGCAGAAGCCCAGAAAATGAGTCATTTTTAAAAAATGAAATAGAGCATTTTCAAAAGTATGATATCTTGATTTATATTATTATCATACTGGAGTATTAAGATTGGTTTATTTAGGGCCAGTTGTGTTGGCTCACACCTGTAATTCTAGCACTTTGGGAGGCCAAGATGGATGGATCACCTGAGCTCGGAAGTTGGAGACCAGCTGAGCGAGACCTCATCTCTACTAAAGATAGAAAACCTAGCTGGGGCGCAACTTAGGAGACTGAGGCAAGAGGATCACTTGAGCCCGAGAGTTTGAGGTTGCTGTGAGCTATGACACTATGGTGCTGTACCCATGGCAAAAAAGTGAGACTCTGTCTCAAAAAAAAAGAAGATATTTTTATAATTCTTTACTTGTGAATATTCTTTAATGTATTCCCATCTCCAAATATGGTAGTGCCATCTACTTGTTAATTTTTCTGCTCTTGCCAGTTTGGTGGGAAGGGATTATTGAGAGCTGGTTCGCCGCCTGTGTATCTCTTGGGAAGCCCACCTGTCGTTCGTGCTCATGGAGACCTATGAGCGGTGCTTCCCCAAGTTTCCTTCTTAATCTGTAGCAACCTTGTCTTGAGAATTCATAGCAGCGGCATGCTAATGCCTTCATCAAGACATTCTGATGTTGAGCTGTTGACTCCTTCCTCCAGCTATGAGGACAGAAAGGATCTGTTCTCGGCCTCTTCTGGGTTTGTAACGGCCATTTTCCTGCAGTGCCTCTTCACGTTTCATTTATCTCACTGTCCCAATTCCCCCTTTTTTATAAGGCCATCGGTCCTATTGGGGCAGGGTCTACTCTAATGACCTCCCTTTAGTTTGACTGTATCTACAGTCAACCTGTATCTACAGACCCTGTTTCAACAAGGCCACCTTCTGAGGATAAGGGGAGGACAGAGGACTTCTGGGGAGAACACAGTTCAACTCCTAACAACATGCTAATTTTCTGCTTACCAACTTTTTTCTATTTCTTTCTTAAAGAGTGTACATGGCAAGTCAAGGCAAATGATCGAAAGTACCATGAACAACCTCATTTTATGAACACAAAGTTCTTCTGTATTAAGGAGAGTAAATATGCGGTAAGTTGATTTTAACTTCCCAAATTATTATTATTTAAAACCAGTTTTGAGGCCAGGCACAGTGGCTCATGCCTGTAACCTACCACTCTGGGAGGCTAAGTTGGGTGGGCTGCTTGAGCTCAGGAGTTTGAGACCAGCCTGAGCAAGAGCAAGACCCTATCTCTAAAAAAAAATAGCCAGGCTTGGTGGTGGGTGGCTGTCATCCCACCTACTTGGGAAGCTGAGGCAAAAGGATCACTTGAGCCCAAGAGTTTGAGGTTGCTGTGAACTATGACATGATGGCACTCTATCCAGGGGAACACAGTGATAGCTGTCTCAGAAAACAAAAACAACGGGCCAGGTGTGGTGGTTCACACCTGTAATCCTAGCACTCTGGGAAGCTGAGGCAGGTGGATGGCCTGAGTTCATCAGTTCAAAATCAGCCTGAGCAAGAATAAGACCCTGTCTCTAAAAAATAGCTGGGTGTTGTGACAGGTGCCTGTAGTGCCCACTACTCGGGAGGCTGAGGCAAGAGGATCACTTGAGCCCAAGAGTTTGAGGTTGCTGTGAGCTATGACGCCATGGCACTCTACTGAGGGTGACAAAGTGAGACTCCCCTCCCCCAAAACCCCAGGTTATTCCAGTACAGGGCATGTGTGCTAGCTTGATGCTACAGCTGCCTTCCCAGGTAATCACTACCCTGGGGCTATTGACGATCATTTTTATTTCTATAGAATGTTATTTTTATAAGTTTGCTCTCAGGGTGGGTGGGAATGATCTGAAACAAAACAAAACAGAATTACATAAATAGAAAATTTCCCTGTGTATGTGCAAATCTCTTAAAAAGGTTTTGGAAAAGAATATCCAAAGATATCACAGAAACTTTACGTTTGAAAGTAATGAGTTTGAAAGCAATCTTAGTAACTTATCTTCTCCTCCTTTGCCTGGGATGATTTTAGAGTCTTTAAAGATGTTTTCACTTAAAAAATACTTGTTACCGGCTCGGCGCCCGTGGCTCAATGGGCTAAGGTGCCAGCCACGTACACCTGAGCTGGCGGGTTCGAAGCCCGGGCCCGCCAAACAACAATGACGGCAATCAAAAAATGGCTGGGCGTTGTGGCGGGCGCCTGTAGTCCCAGCTACTTGGGAGGTGGAGGCAGGAGACTCGCTTG